>QLPN01004939.1:0-27089 GCA_003314395.1 Albatrellus ellisii | reverse complement strand
GACAACTGGCACATCATCAGCTGATAAAGACAAATGGGATGAAAACATGACCATGAGAATCGCTTCAATAGATCAGGAGTGATTGTAAGATCTGTAATGATAGAGACATAAGAAAAATAGGAAAAATGAAGAGAAAAATAAGAATAATCACAGCCTGACACTAAACTATGGACAGAACCCTTGTATGGGACATGAACACCATACTTCTACATGTCTTGACTCTGTTGACAAGTTCACCAAAGGGCTGAAATGTATTTGCAGAGATGCAGAGATCATGTTGAAGAAAGCTGCAGAGGATATGAAAAGTTTTATAAGGTAGCCACAGATGTGAAATGAACATGAGATAAACAAAGGGAAGAGAAGTAAGTCCTTGCTAATTGTATAGTGATAGTCCTTAGCAAGTAAATGTAAATAAATAAAGATAAAAAGAAGTGAAACACTTTATAGTACTTTGGAGTTAACCCACAGCACAGTATGTAAATACTGTAGTACTATAAAGGATAAGAGATAGAGTCCTTACCATAAGTTGTAGCTAAGCTCACAGCTGTAGTAAATACTATGCTTATAGTAAGTAAAGTAAAAAAAAAAAAGGAAACATGTGTCTGATATGAGGTGCCTAAGCAAGTGCCTTGTAACAGCATTAATGTTGCTGGTAGGTGACAACAAAAGCCAATAATTTCCATTTTTCAGGAAACCACTGCAGTAAGTGGCAGTTCCCCTGGATACTGTGCAGACACCAGCATGATGAGTAATGCTAAATCCTTACTTGTTGAGTTGACTGATGGAGAGAAAATGATGGCCCACCTTTGTGACATGTAGTGTGTTGGAGAGTGTGATTGTTGTCTGCCCAGTGGCTCATTTTGTGGCTCATGAGATTGTTCCAATACCAAGGGAGGCAATGATGGAATTGTCTCCTAGTGTAACTGATTGCTGACTATCAGTTTTTTAGGTATTGAAGTCATCTCAACATGGTGAAATATGATTGGAACATCCAAAATCCAACATCTAAAGGTGAGATTTATTTGCAGAGTAGAGGCAAGTTGTTGTGTCATTGCTTGCAGATGCACTGGTGGACAGCACATTAAGTGCATGAGTTTTATCATTTGTTGTTCAACTATTGTTGGTGTAGATGATGGCATACCAGGCCAGATGATGGAGAGGAGTAGTGTGATGATGAGTGTTAAAATGCAGGCATTGAGGCAAACAGCAGATATATTGTAATGAGATGAAGACAGGCTTGTAACCCAATAAGCATAAAGAACATTCAAAGGACCTTAGTCCAGAGGTAATGCATCTGAGAGATCTGAGAGATCAAAGACAAGGTGCACAACAGAATTGTTAAAATGCAGGCAACAAGGCAAACAATAGATTGGTCATAAAGAGATCAATGGTAGGCTTGTAGCTACACAAAGAGGAAGAGCTGTAAGATAGAGAAGATGTGTACCAGAGAGTAGAGGGTACACAGAAGAGCTGCATAGAGAAGGTATGTCAGAAGAGAACTCAGAGAGTAGAGGAGATACTCACCTCAGCACATGCAGAAGTGCTGAGGTGAGACAAAGACAAAGTAAAGAAGATATAGTAAGAGCAAGATAGAGTTTAAGAGGAGCTCAAACCATAAAGAGAAAAAGAAATAAGGATATGTAAGTATGTCCAGCATCATAAGATAGGTAAGAATCAACAATGAGTAAGTTTCTAAGAAAGTAAATGCATCAACTGAGAGAGATGAGTCTGGAGAGGAGATACATAGGCCAGGCAGGGCCCATAACATGATGAAGCCAAGTCATACATGAGAGAGAGAGAGAGACTTGAGTTCTACTACATTTATTCTGCACTTGATACTATCTATATATACATTGTGTACATGTGCATGGACTGTCATGACTACATGGAAGGAAGTATGTGTCACAGTAATCAAAAAGGAGAAGAGACTAAGTATATGTATGATATTCAACAATAGTGAGTTCTGTTGGCAATAAACTATATATCATTTTCTCATCCAATATTATGTAGAAAAAGCAGCAGCAAAACAGTGGAGTGTTCAGGGATGATTTTTTTCTATACTGGATTGGCAAATTATACTGTTGAATTATACTATATGCATTATACTTATTTATTTTCTCCCCTCCTAAGGAAGTCCATGATGAACTGCAGGCATGTGGGAATAACTGAAGCATTATCTGCTAAGAGTGGCCTATTGGATGGTCATAGGGATTCATTGATTGAATACTCCTGGTAACAAGATGATTGATATAGACATTCCTGATGGCAATGAGAAGAGGGATCAATGATATAGTGATGAGAGTGATAGCTCCAATGATTATATGAGGATTCAGGATGACAAGTATAGGATGTCTTAGTGACACTTAGTGACTTAGAGATCTTAGACTTAGTTCTTAGAGTTATGAAGCAAGGTATGGGCAAGCTTAAATCAAGCATAGGATAGGAGAATCCCTAGATTGCAAAGTTGACAAGACTGGGGTTTAAGACCACCAGGTTTGTCACTACTTATACTAAAGATGTATCCTAAAGATAGTACAAAAATGGATAAAGTTCACCAATCAATGAGATCATGTGACCAAGTTGTGTCCATAGTAAACTACAAGTAACCACAATGTGCAAGTGAAAATGAGAGATAGACAAAGACAAATAAAGACAAAATGGGATGAGTCCTTGCTAATTGTATAGTGACAGTCCTTAGCAAGTAAATGTAAATAGATAAATAAAGATAAAAGAAGTAAGATGCCTTATAGTACTTGGAGCTAAGCTCACACTCTAGTATGTAGATACTAAAGTACTATAAGGGATAGAGATAGTGTCTGATGAGCTCCCATGAAGTTGGGGCTCATTACTGTGAGGGCAAGCAAGAAGAGAGCAAGGATGAATGAGGAGAAAGTTAGAACAACCAGTAAACTGGTGCTCAGAGTTACATGCAGGTGAGGAAGAGAGAACATCAGAAGTGTTATTATAACAAGTACAAGATGGCTACTATATATGTGAAGAGAAACTGTGCACAGACCATGAGTCAACAGGTGGCCGAGAGTGTGACACAGTAGACCATGAGAAAATGTCAACAGAGTCCTTACTAAATATAGTGGAGCTAAGCTCACAGCTGCAGTAAATAATACTACACTATACTGGTAAGTAAAAAAAAAAAGAAATAAGTCCATTACAAGGTGCCAAAGCAAGTGCCTCATAACATTATCAAATAAGAAATACATAACTGAAGATATATAAACATGAGATGATGGCACACAGACCATCTGTGACTGTGTGGCAGAATGTGTATCACACTATAGTAAGGTAACAAAGTATATGAAAAAGGAAAGCATTCAACAGGGCACACAAATCATGGTGGATGAATAGATGGAGAAGTGATTGGAATTGGTCTGTTGGTCTGTGTTGAACTTTCTCCTGCCTATCCTGACTCTTGCTTACTATACTGTGTCACACTCTCAGCCACCATTATGTATGCAGTCTATGCACAGTTCTAGTTTGTACTTATAGCTGCAGCCCTGTACTTGATCTAATAACACTTCTGATGTTCTCTCCCTCATGTATGCCTGCAGTTCTGAGCACCAGTTTATTGAGAGCTCATCAGTCTGTAAATTGGATATGGCCTGTAAATAGATAGAGCAAATTTTTCCTTTTATTCTCTGTTGCAACAAGTATGCATTGTGAGGCCAACACTAACATTGAAGTTGAACAACTGAAGAGAAGGCTAAAACAAACAAAGGACTAATCACACTTCAACTAGTGGATATATAATCAGTAAGAGTTAAACAAGAAAAGGCTAAAGGCTACTGCACCTAGTGGATATCCCAGATGATCAGAACTGGGAATAAAACACTAAATGGACTATTGTATATATAGTACTGGAAACAGTGCACAGACCACACTATACACTATAGGGCCAGAATATGAGAACAAAAGGAATGATGTCATATCTAACAATAGAAGGGATGCATCAGTGCTGCATAATAAGCACAGCAACTGTGAGAACAATCAGAAAGATTCCACAGTAATAGTGAGAAAAACAGTCATAACTTCTTCATAAATGGGCTGATTGAAGATCAGATGACATGTGTGTCATTGGCCAATAAAGATGAACAAAAGGAACAAACAACCATGGGAATCACTTCAATAGATCAGGAGTGATTGTAAGATCTGTAGTGATATAGACATAAGAAAAGTAGGAAAAATGAAGAGAAAAATAAGGGAAATGATAGCAGCCTGACATGCATACTATCACAGATGATATTATTGACAACTTGTTGTCTTCTCTTTCTCACTTACTTATTATGGTAATACTGTGACACACACATTCAGCCTTTATGTCATCATGGTCCATGCACCTACTATCATATATATATGTAATGCCCCATATAAAAAGGACTAATAGTTGTTGTTCACATTCTTGCACATGCCCACTGTTCAACAGATGTCCTATTACTCCATGTTGCAATGCAACAGGTATTTACACTAGTCAACATTATGAGCATTATAGTAACACTTATCCCAGTGTGATCTCAACCACACCAATTGATACTAATTTTGAATTACACAACAATATTGTCAACCCCATCAACTGTCAGATGTGGTCAGATGTGTTGGGTCTTGATGGTTATCCTCATGATATCATGATGAGCAAGCAGCATGTTAGGGAAAACACTATACTATGCTAGTACCATTGGTGGGTGGCAGTGATGGAGGCCATGCTGCAGGTGTGACATGGCAGCGACATCCACATTGTGTGAGTGGATCATCTGTGGATGGGTGTAGGCGGGTATGTATTTTTGACATGCCAGTGGTGGTGTGGGGTGAACGTGTGCGTGTGCATTGTGATGGCAACGGCGCAAGTGGGTGGACATAGACGGGTGCGTGTGTCTGACATGGCGGCGTGGATGATAGCGTGGGTAGGTGTGCGTGTGTGCGCCGGACACTGCGATGGCAACGCAGGCTGCGCTCAGTCCATGCATGGGTGGTTCACTCAAAGAAGAGCATAGACGTAACGTTACTATTCACTTGCTTGACACTCAGTACATACATCATACACACGTTTTAGATTATATTCTTTTGAGTTAGTGTCATTAGTAGATCGCACATACGAGAATATCATCTTGTGAACGACGCTGACGCCTCGCTGAAAAGTCTCAAGGTCTCATCTGGCAAGTCCCAATGCATCTGTCAAGGCAACAGCGGTATCAGTGCAGTATACACGAAAAGAAGGGACACAGCAGCACCCACAAAGTGATTCGCGTTCTTCACGATCGTGACTTTGAAATAGCCTCCACCTCTCTTTTTCTCCTCATCCTCCAGTCTCCATAATGCGAGGATGGCGGACGACAGTCCCTTGTCGCCGACCAGTACGGCGACCCTCCCCTTCAAGTCTACGTTCTTGTCATCAAACAGGACGCGGTCCGTGCATACCTTCGACTCTGCAACGTAACCCCGTAGGAACGCCAGCTCTAGCATCATCAGCGGCATGCTGGTGACGTCCGCCATTTCCTCCAGCGAGTCCTTCGGCATCGAGTATATGCTCGGCGTAATCGTCTGCCCAGGCACACAGAACGAGATGCTGGATGGATCGTGCGTGGTGAGATCGCCGTGGTCGGAGTACGCCGTCAACCATCCGCGCAAGGAATGCATGTGCTGGTCGGCAGGGATCTGGCTGCTGAAAACGGGTATACACGCCTCCGACGGCGGGGGTGCGCCAAAAGAAGGAAGAGCTGGCTCTGAAGAGATGCGCCAAAAGCGTACGAGTCAGCACTGCCGCAACAGACGAACCCGGAACCAATGCCACCCCTAAACCTCTGGGAGAGTGATGTGGACAATTGCACCTTCAAAGATGACCCCACGCAAGTCCGCCTTCAGCCGTGCCCGTACGTCTTCCGGTAACAGGTGCAGGTTGTCCAGCGGGTACATAGCGAAGCCGGCGCCCATTGACCAGCCAGCGAGCACATATCCGCCTGCGGGCTCCCCGGAGACGCGCGGAGGCGTCCAGTCGTGCTGTAGGAACCCGTTGACGAACATTGCGATCTCGACTCCGCGAGCGCTCATAAACGCCTGCCGCTCCTGCTCTTCACCGTTGAATATGACGTTGCTCTCTGCATCCGAGAACGGGGTGGAGCCACGGTATCCGCGTCTATTGACGCATACTAGCCGCAATCCCGCCGCCGGGGCGCGTTCAAGCAGCTTCTGGAAGTTGACTTGCTACGATAGGAGAAGTGAATCTGGTCGATCATCCGATGAACGTCGGCCTACTTACGTGCATTGAAGATAAGCCCGTGGAAGAGGAAGAAGGTAGTGTATGTCTTTGGATCGCCGAACGGCACTCCACTATCGTAGTAAGCGAGCTTGGTACCAACACCGTCCACAATACGTGTCTGCAGCTGCAGGTGCATCTTCAGTTGGATGGTACGGGACTGGCAATATACCTAGTTTATATTCACCGCGCCAGATAGCACTCCAACGTCACGTGGGATCCAAAACTGATCAGCTACGAATAATAGATACAGCTGGCGTCGCCAAGCAGATTTCAACACGAAAATCAGAACAAGACCTGACTACCAGTGCAATCAACCATCAGACCGGCGTCCGTTCCAAGCGGATCAGGTGCTACAACAACACGATTACATGGAAGGTAATACAACAAGTAGCAAATAGTTCATGAAGTTGTGTATATACGCGCCTCCCCTGATGTTGTCTGTCCATTCGGACTCATCTCACAAACACACTATTCACTGTCAGATACAAACTCCAACGCCCTGTATCTCCGTGCTTTCTGGTTAGGATTTGCGAGGGATGCACCTCTGCGTGGCAACTGGGCTGGCACGACAGAGCCTATGGAAAGAGTATTGTCGAGAACATCAGCAATAAGCAGGAAATCGGGTGACGGAGTAACAAACGGCTTTGCAAACCCCCTCGTCCGTCACCAGATCCTACGTTGTTCATGCTCGCTTGTAAAGCTCTGAGGCGTTCGAGCTGCGCGCGCAGTGAAAGAATTTCGGCTTGCGCATTCAGCTCAGCTTGCGTTGGGGCAGCGGCCAATAGCTGTTTGGCTTTTTTTCTGGCTCGGCTCTTGTGCTTCGGGGATATTGCAACTGAAGTAGCGTTGGGGGCGGGTGAAGAGCGGCCTTTTGGTATGCTATGTGAATCTGACTCTGTCTCTGAGTCCGAAGTAAGTATGGTGCGTTTTCGGCTTGACGTCGCCACTAAACCGAATGTAAGCATGTGTGTGGTACAGCTGAGTCTAGGATGTATGTCCTCGCCTGTTTCAGGAGCAGGTGCTGGCTCGTTGGGACTTGGGTGGATGCGGCAATTCCGGTGCTGCGCATCGAGTGCAATCTAGAGACGTATTCGAGATATTAAAATCCAGCATAAAGACGGACTGAAGTAAACGTAAACTCACCGATACGAGCTGGTCGACAGCAAAAAGTGCCGCCTCATGGGATGACAACTCATTCAGTAGTATGGAGAGCGGCTTTTTACCCGAGGGATCTAGCACGAGCTGATTCCACACCGTTCAAGCAGACATTTAACAGTTGATCGGGTTTTTCACTAATAATCGCACCTCTATATCCTTCGGACCAGATACAAGTGGGTCCCAATTCTGAATTTCAAGCTTGCCGCGAACGAAGGTCGTGACAAGGCGTTCCGCAAATGCCTCAAGCATCAAAGCCGTCGTCTTCTTTTTCTGAAAGCAGCAGTATATTAAATACACACGCGTTGATGGATATCTCGTACGAAGAAACGGGTCTGTAGTACGCACGGCAATTGCAAGCACATTCTCTTCTGTCCAGCACCCTTGCCACCAACGTCCCCCGCGCGCAAGTCCAACGTGGACCTTCCAAGCATCCTCCGTCGCTTTCGAGATAACTACAAACTGAGAATTCCCTTGATGTTTGAGTTGTATGAGAGCATCAAGGGCAGTGAAGTGCGTAAGAAGAGACGGCATGGCCAGTGCAATCCGTGAGACAAGCTGTGGCCGCAGTGGGTTATTGTTTTGAATAAGACTGAAAAAAAGAGAACTGATACAAATGTGAACCTTGTGAGTGGCGGATTGCGACGGTAAGTATATATAAATCAAAGTCGACAGATGTAGAAATGCAACTTGGAATGACAAAGGAGACTGGAGCATTGGCGGCGCACGTCACGTCAAGAAAAGGCATCACGTGGATCGCTTACATTTCCACGTGATATTTCACTGAAAACGCGGCGCGTCAAGAAGCGCAGTGACATTGTAAGAAATTAAAGTACCTTATAAAGATTACAAAGACCCCCATTATCATGGGTTGTCTGAGGAACTATTTGGGTTCCCGGACCCCTCGGCGGCCACGGCTGATGGATATAGCAATGATATTAGAAACGGTGGGGCCGACTAACTGGCTGCCATGGGCCAACCCTGACCTAATCGCAGCTACAACCCGAAACTCACACAGCCCAGTACCAGGCATCACAAGCGGACCGCGTCCGAACGTAGGGGTCACCCGCCCCGTGATCGACCTGACAAAAGAAAGAGCAAAAGTACAGGTGTCCTCGACACCGTCTGGCTCGTCGACCTGAAAATCTGTCAAGGACAAAACAACTTCATGCAATATACACGCGTTCATGTGGCGATGCCTCCGTGACGCATACTAGTAGCAGCTTCCTGGAGACACATACCAAATTTTAGGCCCCGCGAGCTCTCCCCCAAGTGCAACGTCCCTGGAATGCGCAGCCTCCGGCAAGAGAAGGCGTGGGACCCCTAGGTTGAAGAAGAACATCCCCCGGCTACAACGGCTGGACCTCGCGTAGAGTCATAGACCACCCTCTGACGAACATCTTACGTCATGGCAGTAAGGCTTTAGGTCTTATGCATTAGAGTAAAGACTAATTAAAATGGCACGCTCCAAGTTCCAAGGGGAGGTTTTCCTGCCACTGAGGGATAGTATTGTCACTACCCAGGAAGTGCAAAATCTGCTGGTAATGCAAACGATTTCTCACCACTGCTGCACATCCTTATTCCTTTCGGGAATATGATCTATGATACTACTGAATATAGAACTATTTTCTGTGTGGGAAAAAATGCACTGTGAGGAGCTACAGACAATCAAAGGGACGTACAAAAACACCCATCTGTACCACACCAGGTTCTTAGTAAGACAGGTTGGGCATGAAAAAAAAAAAAAAGAATTGAAACTTTCCCTGAACACCACTCGTACATACACATGTATTTACCTTGCCATCTAGTGTGATATGAGTGTTGAGACGAACAAACCTTCAAAAGAGTGACAAAGTGATACATTTGAGTTCAAGCCCCATTGTTGTCCATCCTCACGCGCATCTTCATTATCGCCGTCATCGTCGCCGGTTTCCGTGCCTTTGCTATCGTTGTAGCCCACGTATCAACACGGCGCGTGCGGCCCGCCTTCTGCTCGCGCCCGCACCGCAAAAAATAGTGTGGGAAGATGCTGCCTCGCGATCAACATAGCATGGGTACATGTCACCCACTCGCCCCCGCCCGCGCTGTACCAACCAACACAATGCGGGAAAATAGCCCGTGCTGCCGCCGTGCCAACAAGATGCAGGCCAACCAGCTTGTACGCAAGGCCCGAAAGGAACACTCCTCGTTTCGGGCCTTTCATGCATCATTACTGCGTCACCCATAGATTAGATGCTCTAAATATAAACAGCCTTTCTATTTCAAATCAACTACAAAAACACGAAAGGCTGTGAGACCTCCAAAACCATACCCATTTCCACATGAGTATAGAGCAACAATAAGCAAGTGAGGCCCTGAGGCCCTGCTCCCTGATAGTCCCCATTGCTATTGCACCCAACCAAACACCAGCCCCTCCCCAGCAGGGAATGGAGTTATACTGTAAGGTAGATGTGACGAATGTAAAGTATGTGTAAAGTACATCAATAATGCAAAGGAACCACCATAGCTTACTTTGAGCAATACGTGTCACTCGGGTTCTGCCGTGCGAGCGCCGAGCTCGACCATACCATAATAAGCTTATTTGTGTTTCATTCTCCTCCACACTTGGACCTGCACAGATGGATTATCTGCGGACACTTGGATCTGCTGCAGTCTCCTCGTTGGTTCAAAAGTCTGGCTTGAATCTCCCTTTTTCTTTAGGCAGGCGAATCTCGGCTCTCGACGACGCCAGTATATGGACACTCTATGAGGGTACCAAGCGGGTTCACACTTTCTCTTCTTGGTCGAGTCGCAAACGCGCTCATACGATATGTAGGATGATGGGACTCCCGTTTCCATCTTCGAATTCGACGGGTCTATGCCTGCAAAACGAAATTTGCAGCCTCTGGCACGCAATGCACTGCGAAAGCTGCGTGTCACCCGACATCCGGACGTCCTGAAGTTCATGGATGCCGTCGAGTCCGACACGACGATATACATAATGACTGAGCGCGTGAGACCGCTTGCCTCAGAGCTGGAGTCTTGGTCAACAAGGTCTGCTCAAGACAAGGAGGATTGGTTGATCTGGGGTCTACACAGAGTCACGGTCCGTGGTATTTGAAACTTGTGTGGGCAAGAAATTTAGGTCTACCGTTTCAGACAGCTCTTGCATTTATCAACGACCCTTGCAACGCCACACATGGCAGCGTGCGCGTCAGCTCTGTATTCTTATCTGCCACCGGGGAGTGGAAACTTGGTGGGTTTGAGGCCATGAGTACCGTGACCGACGAGAGTGCGGTCCTATATGTACGTAGCTATCACTGTGGTCAATACAAACACCTGATGTCCATCTACAGACCCTAGGCGGTCTGCTGCCTGATGCACATAGCTTCTCGTCACCCGAAGTCAAGAAATCTGGCTGGTCCACCGTGAAAGAGTGAGCATTGTTCAATATATTTTTAAAGCAACCTACCTTTCAACCTCTAATTACAGGAATCATCCCGCCGCTGTGGACTCTTATGCCCTCGCATTATTCATCCACACTCTGTTCAATCCGAACTCTCCACTTCCGCCTACTGCACAACCACCACATCCACCCCCTCAACCTTCATCTCGAGGTTCAATACCCACATCTGTGTTTTCCCATTTCAAAAAGTTGCTAAACCCAAATCCCAAGGCTAGAATAACTGCCAAAACCTTACTGGATATCGGCATGGCAGAGAGTTTGGGTGATGACGGCGGGTTTTTCAGACGAAACCGACTACGCAAGATATGCGAAGGCTTCGGGACCGTCGGAATAATGTCTGAAGGCGAGAAGACAGATCTGCTGAGGTAAGGTCTGATCAGCGATCACAGCTGAGCATAAATTGATGCCGGGAATGCGACTTACAGAATGGTCAAGGACATGGCACCAACGTTGCCAACGACATTTGCCACACATCTGGTTTTGCCTTCGCTGCTTTCCTCGCTGTCTAATCCCGCCGTGGCCACCTCTCCCACTACAACTCTGCCACTCGTCATCCAGCTCGGCCACAATGTTCCGTCAGACGAGTATCCCAAGATCGTCCTCGAGCCCGTCATAAAGCTGTTCGCAAGCCCAGATCGCAGCATGCGCATGGCATTGCTTGACAATCTTTCCGAGTTCGCCGAGAAGCTCGACAAGAAGATGGTCACCGACAAGATTTGGCCGCATCTTGTAAGCTCACAAACGTTGTAACTCTCATATTTATCCACCGTCTTACATATGGATAGCAAACAGGCTTTGCAGACACTGTTGCCATCATCCGCGAGTCAACTGTCAAAGCCGTCGGTCTCCTCTCTGGCAAGGTGAGTCCCCCGATTCCACACAGCTAGCCTTCCACATACCGTGTGAATAGTTCTCCGAGCGCATTCTGAACAACGACCTTCTGCGGCACCTCGCGCGGCTGCAGTCCGACCCAGAAGCATCGATCCGCACGAATACTTGCATCCTGATCGGCCGGCTCGGTCCGACGCTGGGCTACAACACCAAGCGCAAGGTACTCATCATGGCATTCGCCAAAGCGCTGCAAGACGGGTTTGTGCACGCGCGTGTCGCGGGCCTCATGGCACTCATGGCCTGCGTTGATTGTTTTGAGATAGAAGACCTCGCGGGACGCGTCGTTGGCGTCGTGGCAGGTGCAGTGGTCGACAAGGAGAAGTATGTGGCATTCCGTAGTTGTCCTACAACTTATTCAGTACTCAGCGGTGCCTCAGGCTCGTGCGCGACCAGGCGTTCAAAGCCATAGAACTCTTCATGAAACGTCTTGAGGCTCATGCAGCGACTATGGTGCGTCTTTCACATTGACTCCCTATTGTGGTAATAAGCAACAGAAGCTCGACAGCCTGAGACCGCCGTCACCGATGGCGCACCGACGCTGAATGACGCCCTTGCTGCGGTATCATCGTCCACCAGCGGACAGAACACACTCGCGAGCTCTGCTGCAGGTGCAGCGGGCGCGCTCGCTGGTTGGGCGATCTCGTCTCTCGGAAAGAAGGCAAGGCGCTCTGTTTTGGTTAAAAAAATTTGTAACTTCATGCTTTGTACACAGTTCGCGCCGGGAGACATGCAATCCTTGATGGCACCACCTTCGTTCTCCATACCGCCGCCACTGCCTAACGCGTCTACGCGCCCCGTCCTGTCCGCAACTTCTGCCCCTACCACACCCTCCGTGTCGTCCATGACCAAGCCGAGAACGCTGCACCTCGGCGCCCAGAAGCAGTTTCCGGGGGCGCTACCCGCAGAGCTCGCCGAGGAAATAGCAGGTGATGCAGGACTATGGGGCAGCGGCGATCTCATGGACGTCCATGCGGACGACGACGACTGGAGTGCGTGGTGATTCTACCATCTCCCACAGTAAACTAACACGGTGTGCACAGGCGCATTTGAGACCGCGCCGACGACCGGGAGCGTCAACGCTGTCGGGCTCGGCTTCGACACCATGGTACGCACCGCGTTGCACGGTATGCCTGTTTTACCGGCGCCAGGCCCTAGCCTCAAGAATGATGGTTTCCGCATCGCAGAAGAAGAGGACCCGTGGGGCGCACTCGACGCCCCGACTACCTCGCCCAGCCCACCACCACCGCCCGCCCCGTCAACGCACGTCAACCTCTCCACGCACCCTCGCGTGGCTGCTCCTGCAGCATCGATTCGGACGCGCCAGTCGACACTGGCGGCATCGCGCCCGGGGATGCTTGCGGCCTCCGCGCCTGCTAGCCAGCGTACCACGCCGATATCGTCGCCGAGGATGGAGATGCGGTCGCCGTCCCCGGGTGTGCCCGCGGTGGCCAGCACGGCGGGTATGTCAAAGGAGGAGAAGGCGGCGGAGATGGCACGGCGGAAGGAGGAGCGGAAGCAGGTATGTTTTATTGTCCAGTGCCATTCTTTTTTTCTGATTCGTGATGTTTATTGGCATGCGTTATCTTGCAGCGCATCGCACAGCTCAAGGAGCAGAAGAGGAATGCTGTGATAGCAAAGACGTAGTCCCGATGGTAGTTTAAGTTTGCCTATGTCGTGTTTCCGCCGAGTGGAGCACGCGGTTTATTGTCGCTCGCTCATGTCAATACACACACATTTTTGATCTGACATTGAACCCTGGCACGTAGCCTTGTGTAGAAACACATCTTTGTTTGGCTGTACAATACCACATGTAGTGAATCATCAGCATAGCATTAAGTATGGCCACACATAATGCACAGTAAGAGAATATCCACAATGCAGTTACAATAGAGTCACTGGTGGAATTAGCAAACGAGCGCTTGTACGTGCGCGAGTTCCTTATGTACGCTCCTATTTACTTTGCCACCGATTAGTAAGTACCTTTATTTCGCTTTTTGTTGCTTAGGGTGCAGTAGCTTACATAATCTCTAGGCAATCATACTCTAAAATCCACTCTTTTCCCTCTGATCCAAGGCAGTCTGTGGTACATTCAATACATACCATGACACGCTGCTGCGCAGTGCCACACTGCTGCTATCCCTTTCCCATGTTTTCCCTTCATTATCGGAAACATAAAATCCCTTGATGATATCATGATAAATGGCAACCTATGGTCTGTAAATTGAACATGGTGTGTGCACAGGCTATGGAAGACAACAGTGACGATGATATAGATGATGGAGAAGACATATGATACTCCTAGCATGAAGAGTGAGGTGGGCAGTCACATGACTGCAGCAGAGATGTAGAGTTGTGGACACAGTAGGGCAGCACAATAAGTACACTGCAGGGAAGATATGAGAGAAAGTGTAGAGGAAGTGGGATACTACTCACTCAGATTGGAGGTAAGACATCTGAGGAGGTAGTGCATATAGTGTTCATCTTATATAGTAGTAGCTCCATAGAGTTGGAGTGGAGAGTGTAAAGTGAAGAACAAGGACTACCTAAAGTAGTGTGACATGTGTTGTATGGAGTGTAATGTGGAGTGGGTAGTCTAAGGAGTGAGATGTAGGGTCCGAGGACAGAAGTGCATGTACATGTAGGTATAGTAAGAGGTATGTGTAGGTATGTAAAGCATTGTGCATGGAAGGGAAGAGAGAGAGCCAAACGAAAATGTAGTAATATGCACAGATATTCAACTCATGGTCCATAAATAGATAGAGCAATGTTTCCTTTTATTCTCTGTTGCTGCAACTATTAATACTGTCACAGGGTGATATACTATTACTCCATGTTACAATGTGTTGGTTTTTCCATTACCTTATGATGCTGATCACACTGTCTACTTATTAAGTATACTTATCTCTATCTCATCTTATTGGTATTTCTTTTCTCTTTATGGTTTAAGCTTCTCTTAAACTCTATCTTGCTCTTACTATACCTTCTTTACCTTGTCTTTGTCTCACTTCAGTACTTCTGCATGTGCTGAGGTGAGTATCTCTTCTACTCTCTTAGCTCTCTTCTGACATACCTGCTCTATGCAACTCTCTCTTTCTTCTGTGTACCCTCTACCATCTGGTACACATCTTTTCTTATCTTACAGATGTGGTCTTAAGGCCCTCTGCTCTGTCTTACCAAGGCTGTAGCCTTGTCTCTTGCTATAATGGCCCTTGGGCTCAATACTTATCTGTTCCATGTCATGGTGTTTGCTTCCCCTGCTGTGCTGCCCAGATTTCATCACAATGTAGATTGGAAGTGGTCTTGAAATGGGTTCTGTTTGCAACCAGACATATATCACAGCTTGCATATGACATATCCCAAGGTCTGATCAATCACAACATCAAAAACTGACTGTAACCCCCTGGCTTACTCATCATGATTCCACACACACAACATGTCATCAACCATACCTTACCATCATGCATCATACCTCTGATCCACCCTTGCATGACATTATCACATTCCTCACCACACTTTCATGCATTCCAGTTGTTGTCACCATATATAAGACCTTGAACCATGACCCTTTGCAGCCAGCATCCCTTGTTCTGCTCTTCCATTGTGTTTCTCCCTTTTTACTCCTGCATTAGGTCCAGACCACTACAATACAGTCATCTTGTTAAAGGACAATAAAGGACTTGTGTGGATTGCAATTGGGACTACTCTAGACACCACACTAAGTGGGGGACTGAAGTCCAAAGTGAGCAACCAGAGAACTAGCTGCACCACCAAGGACTCCTTTATAATATGCATAACTGTGGAGTGTGAACTATAAGAGTGTGCTACATGCATGTGTAAAGTTAGAAGTAGAATGCATGAGCACAAGTAAAGATATAAGCAATTGTAACACAAAGTCTGGACATGCAAAATAGAGAAAATAGAAGAGAGTTGGTGAGGAACCTTATAATAACAACACATCTGACCTGATTCACCTTGAGTCTGATCTTCTGTGTTTCCTTTTTTGAGTGTTCCCATGCCATGTGTGGGTTCCACTGACCTTCATTCTAAATATTCATGTACTTATGCTTGTTTGGAATGAAGGTCAGTTTTTGATGTCATGATCAAGCAGACCTTGGGATATGTTGTACACAAACTTAAATACATGTCTCATTGCACTATTCTGTAGTACAAAGCACTATATTTTCCCCATCAGATACATAGGTTAACAAGTCTTCCTTGCTTCTGACTGTGGTGGCCTTGTGGTATACAATACAAGGCCCATGGCATGCATTCACATGTCCTTCTCAATATTATGATTCATATAGATAACAGAAGGTTGTGAGGCTGATGCTCATCATGCCCAAACAAAGACCTGAAAAGACAACACCTAGAAAAGATCACACTTGGTGGAGGCTAGTGGATATCCCAGATATATAATCAGTAAGTAAATACAGAAGAGACAAGGAGCTACTGCACCTAGCAGATATCCCAGATGAGTAGAATATCACTAGGAGTCCTAAGGTATATATACCACAGTAATGCAGGGCATTGTGAGGCCAATGGTAGTCAAGCTGATCAGCTAAAGCAAACAAAGGGATGATGCACACTTGCTAGCAGATATCCCAGATGATGAGAACTGGAGAATATCACTAGGAGTCCTAAGGCATATATAGTACTGGTAAGGTAGGGCAGGCTCCAAGAGTCATCAGAGCTGCACAGTTGTATAGTAAACACTCCCCAATAGCTAAGATCCTCATATATTGATGAGCAAGATCTGCAGTAAGGGTCATAAGTACTTCATAAGCAGGCTGATCAGAGATTGGACAACTGACACATCATTGGCCTGAGAATCTGAACAAGACAAAAGAAATACAAAATGGATTGCTGCACTGGATCAGAGAATCTGTGACAATATAAATATAAGGAAAAAAGGAAAATATAGAGAAAAATGAGGAGAATAAAATGTGGC
Source organism: Albatrellus ellisii (assembly GCA_003314395.1). NCBI lineage: Eukaryota > Fungi > Basidiomycota > Agaricomycetes > Russulales > Albatrellaceae > Albatrellus > Albatrellus ellisii. The sequence continues at coordinate 10,385 of QLPN01004939.1, read as the reverse complement.
CTAACAAATGCCCCCATCTTATGGCAAGATGTCACAATGAGCTGAAAAGGGTGTGGAACATGCATGAAAAACATCATCTTCAACAGATTTGAAGGGAATAGAAGCAAAGTCAGAATCAGAAAGGGTGAATATAGATGATCCTTTGGAGACTTCAGGTAAAACTTCATATTCATCTGATGTAATGAGGATATTGTAGTTGTCATCAGAAGAGTCTTCTGCATCAAAGAAGAGATCTGGTATTTCATCAACAACTTCTGTTCAAAGATGGGCAGAGTGGAAAATGGCAAGTAGACCATTTGGTAGTAGAGGTAGGCTTGTGACCCTGTGATAGAGGAGTGTATAAAGAGGAAGAGGTATGTGATGAGTGCATGGCAATAGTGTGACAGAGGAGTGACTCAGTGACTAGCAGAAGTGTTAAGAGTAAAGAGAGACAGTACCTGAGATGGAGGAGTGCTAAGAATGGCCTGTTGGATGGTCTTAGGGATTCATAGCTTGAATACTCCTGGTGACATGATAGTTGATATAGATGTTCCTGATGATGATGAAGAGAGGGATCAAGGATATAGCAATGAGAATAATAGCTCTGATGACTATTTGAGGATCCAGGATGACAAGTATAGGGTATCTTAGTGATGCTTAGTGACTTAGAGATCTTAGACTTAGTTCTTAGGGTTGAAGTGAATTATAGATGAGCTTAGGTTAAGTGCAGTATAGGGGAATCCCTTGATTGCAAAGTTGACAAGACTGGGGTTTAGGACCACCAGGCTTGCCACTGTTGGTTTCTCCTATCATATGATGCTGGACACACTGTTTTCACATTAATTCAGGCTCCTATTGAACCCTATCTTGCCTTTACTATATCTTTCTTACCTTGTCATCTTGCCACCTTGATACTTCTGCATATTGCTGAGCACTCATCTTCATTCCTCTGTGTACCCTGTTGGAGATTACAGCAACAGTGGTGTGACACAATGTGACACATGGACCTCTTGCTGGACTCATGGATGATATGGACAGACCCTACTTGTAGAAATCCTTCACATAGTTTTCTTTCCCCTCAGTCTTCCACAAAGAGACTGAGGTCAGTACTTACTCTCTACACTGTTTGTCTTATATGTTTTCTCACTATTTCATGTGTAGAATATTATTCTCTTCATTCTACAGTCTACAGTCAGCTGTGCTCTTTTCAAAGCAACCTCCTTCAATGTACCCTCTACCATCCTGTATGCCTTGTCTCTTGTCTCACAGCCATGTATGACATCTGGACTCTGGTCCTGTTCTTGCTTCATCTGCATCTTGGCCTATAAGGCTACCTCTATCTCCAAATAGTCTATTAACCATTTGTGACACTGCCTGTTAAATATTCATGCATACTATATACACTACTTACTGCTTTTGTTTGGCTTCTCTTTACCAAGCACATTACATACTACATATGTACTCATTACTACCTCATCTACTAACTCCTCAGACTGCCTACACTGTTACGAGGCACTTGCTTTGGCACCTCGTAACGTGTTTCTTTTTCTTTTTCTTTTCTTTTATCTTACTTACCATAGTAAAGTGTAGTATTATTACTACAAGTGTGAGCATAGCTCCACTTTACTTAGTAAGGACTTCCCCCTTTCTTTTCTCTTTTATAGTATTTAAGTATTTACATACTTGAGTGTGAGCATAGCTCCAGATACTATACTAGACTTATCTTTTCTTTTTCTTTATTTATTATAACATTTACTTGCTAAGGACTATTACTATACAATTAGCAAGGACTCCCTTCTCTCGCCCTTATTTACCTTTGTTTATCTCATGTTCATCTCGTGCTTGTGGCTGAGCCACTTATATCACATGGACGCGTACTTACTGCGCTTTACTGCACATACTTGTTTACTTACTGCGCTTTACTGCGTAACTGTACTATAGTTAGATCGTTAGTTTTGTATAAATAAGTTGACAAACTGGCGGTCTTAAACCCCAGTCTTGTCAACTTCACAATCTAGGGATTCTCCTTCTACTGCGCTTGACCTAAAACTCGTTAATCACTCGCTTCACTCCCTGAACTAAGTCTAAGAACTCTAAAAGTTATTAAGACCTCTTACACTAACGTTAAACTGGATTTTTGAATTGTTATCGGTGGAATCATCCTCATCACTATATTGTTAATCCCACTCTTCATTGTCATCCGGAACCTCTATTACGTTCATCAAACCAACATTCAAACCTTGGTTACCAGGAGCAACCTTTTAGACTTTCCCTAAGACCGCCCAATAGGCCGCTCTTAGCATACACCTCTGAGCACACTCACACTCCACTTTCTGATCTCTGCAACAACTCTACCTGTATACACTATATATGATGGATGCACTACCTTACAGCTCCTCAGACATCTTACCACAAGTCTGAGTGAGTACCATTCCACCCCCACCTATATCTACTCTTACCTCTTCCCTGCAGCATACTTGAACCATGTTGTATTGTGCTACTGCACTTGCAACTACTTACTACCCACTGCAGCAATGTGACTACCTGCAGCCCTAGTTATGCTAATGGTCTTTTACCTTTTATCTTTAGTTTATATCATTGTTGCTGTTGCATCCCAGAGCCTGTGCATACACTGCCCATCTTTCAACAGCCACTACTTATACAAACAAGGCATCCTAAAGATAGTACAGATAACTAAAATTCACAGGTCAATGATGTCATGTGACTGTGAATGCATCCATAGTGAACTACAAGTAAGTATGAGATGAACAAGAAGTAAACATTAACAAATTGTAATAAGTCTTTGCTAATTTCATAATAGTAGTCCTTAGCAAGTAGATATAGATAAATAAAGGAAGAGAAGAAAGGGAAAAGATGCCTTATAGTACTTTGAGTTAAACTCACAGCTTAGTATGTAGATACTATAGTACTATAAGGGAAAAGAGATAGAGTCCTTACTATAAACTGGAGCTAGGCCCACCACTGTAGTTAACACTACACTTTATAGTAAGTAAGATAAAAAAGAAAAAGAAACAATAAGTCTGGGATGAGGTGCCAAAGCAAGTGCCTTGTGTCAGGACATACTTATTTTTCTCTTCATTTTACAATTTCTTTCATCCTTATCACTCAAGATCTACTAAAGATATCTTATCTCATCTTATCAGATCATCAGTAGATCTTATCGCAATTATCTATGACTCATACTCATTTAGTCATTGGGCCGCTTACTGTACATTTATGACTACATTTCTCACAGATGCTTACTGATGCAGTGCAATGCTGTGCATCTTATTTACATACGCCTGCCCTACAGTGACAGCACATGGTCTGTGCACTGATCCCTGTAGTATATAAGGAGTCTCATGTAGTAGATAGTTCTTTAGCTTTATACATCTGAGATATCTGCTACACAGCGTGACTCTTCTTAAGGTGTATTGTCTCATCCCTCGCCAATCCCCCTCCCCTTTCAGTTGTGACCTCACTGTTCTAGTGTGCACCTCACAATTGTATAAAGCTCTATCCTCAGTGACTTCACATAACACTCCTCCCTCTCCCGCATCTTCAAACCATCATTCCCCTCCCTCCTTGCTCAAGAGAGCATTGTAGTGTAATTAGGTCTCAGTTCTTCATAGTTCAGCTGCAGCGCCAGGCCATACATTGCCTCAGCGAGCAGTGCTAGGGTGTCTACCACTTAGTGGGGCATCGCAGAACCTCCTGACAACCATTTGGACCAGGAGTACTATACCTTTTTACTATAACAGAATCTCTTTTGTAGTACTAGTAGCACTTATATACTAGTATATACCTCCATACTACCACCTTCCATTTTGTGTTGAAAGGCCTATTCCCTTGAAAAAGGAATAGTGAGTTCTCACTTCGCACAATCTTATTTTCATCATTCTGTGCTTTTGACACTCAGAAAAGAGAACCAGATCTGGCAAATCCTACACCAGATTCAGCTCTCTTCCATCACCAACTTGTCGGTCGACTTCTATTGCTCTCCTCTGCTTCTATGCCAACACCTACAACTACAGACAGCAACAGGCGATCTGGTTCTTCAGACTCCACAATCCCTATTACAATGACCACCCTGAGGAATTCCCTTGGCATTTCTTTCCAGACTACTTTGATTGCTCCAGTCCTTATTACAATTCATTCCCCCAGGCATTCATCTTTAGAAACAAATGATGATGAATCCAGGACCGAGCACTTGGGAAATGAGAGATCCAGCACCAATGGTCAAGGACTCCTCAGTAGAACAAGAAAGGGAAAGAAGAGAAGCAGATGAAACAAGGAGACTCAGACTCCTGGATGTGGAGGAAGTGGTGGAGATGATGAATGATCAGATGAAGCAACAACAGTGCATACAGAAGGAACAAGGTGATGCGATATTCAGCTTGGGAACTACAGTGGCAGACATAGCCAAGAATATGAAGGATATCACTACAATGATGCAGCAACAAGCCAATCCTTCAATAGTCCCCCAAGCTATTCCTGCCAATTCCTCTGGCCAGCAAAGCATCCAATTGGCCCATGTATTTGCCCAACACCAGGTAAAAGTTTCTGCACCTACAGCATTCTTGGGGAAGCAAGACAAACTTGACTCATTTGTCCAAGAACTATTTTTGGTATTTGCCGCAAACAAGATGTGGTCAGATAGTGATTGTATCACATATGCCCTCTCCTCTATGATAGGAGGATTGGCAGAAGCATGGTGCAACTTACAAGTTGCGAAACAATGACTTCATGAGGCTAACCCCCTCAATCCACTATACCCCATGCCCTTCTGAGATTGGGTAGAATTTGATACAAAATTACGAGAGCAATTTGGTGACCCTGACAAAGCACACACTGCACAGCAAGCATTACACAAACTTCGACAAATGGGGAAAACAGCAGATGAATACACCACTGAATTTCTCCTCCTAGCAGCAAAAACACTTTATGATGAACATGTGCTCATCAACTGCTACAAAAGAGGATTAAACAGTGACATACTAAACCACATTTACAACATCAACCCACTCCCCACAACATATCTAGACTGGCAAAGAATGGCTCAACAAGTGGACAGGCATATGCAAGAATATTGCCAATTAATGCAGTCCAGGGGTCCATCACAATGGACCCCCAGATATACTCAACAAGCCAATTACCAGCCAAGGACAGATGCACAGAAGGCCAGTAATGTGACAGTGCCAATGGATGTAGATGCAGCACAAAGAAGAAGACCCCTAATATGTTTCAATTGTAGGAAAGAGGGGCACAGGGTAAATGTCTGCCCACAGAGGAAGAATATCAGGGAGATTCACGAAGAAATCAGGCAGATGAGCATGGTAGATTTTGAAAAGATGATATTCAATGAAGGAGAGAGGAGAAAGAAGGAGGGTTTTGCAAAGGACAGCCAGTAGATGTCGCTGGACTGTCCAAGAATATGTTCTCAGTACTTACTCTGGACAACAGCGCTGTTGATCATGCAAATGTATGTGATCCTATTGATGAAATAGTATTTAACCACATTGCATCAGAGACCAAGACTGAGAAGAAAGAGACATCTGAGAGTATGCCCTCTCAAGAAGAAGAAAAGCATGTAATCATGGGTATTAGAATGGATCTACCCATGGTTAAAGTCAAAATCAAGGTACCAGAGAATGGGCAGACAGTGACGATTGAAGCCTTACTAGATTTGGGAGCCACTATGTGTTATATAGACAAAGAATTTGTGAAAACAAATTGTCTAAACACAAAACGACTCCCCATTGCCATACCAGTCTACAATGTTGATGGAACCAAGAATGAACAAGGATCCATCACAGAAACAGTAGATTTAATTGTCAAAGTCCAAAGTCATACAGAAATAACAACATTCTGTGTTACAGGATTAGGAAAAGTCAATCTCATACTTGGAGAAACTTGGTTAAAAATCCACAATCCTGAGATCAATTGGAATACAGGAACAATCTTATTCACCAGATGCCCACAAAGATGTCACATATGAGTTGTCGAAGACAGAAAGGAATGGAAGAAGAAAAAGACAGAGCAGTTAAAACAAGAAATACCAAAAACAGTGGAAGTAGATGATGATGATGATGATGAAGTCAAGATACAGAAGGAAGATCACATTCTCTGCATCATGATAGGAGATGATGAGAAGAATGCTGCAATTTGAAACATATCCCAAGATCTAGCTATTGAAGCAGAAAAGAAAAAGATAAAGAAATCCTTTGAAGATATTGTCCCAAAAGCATACCATGGGTTCAGATCTGTTTTTGAAAAGGAGTCTTTTGATGAACTACCTCCAAAGTGAATTTGGGATCATGCTATTGAATTGAAACCCAGAGCAAAGATGCATATGGGAAAAGTGTACAATCTATCTTTTGTCAAGCAACAAGAGTTGGAGAAATTTGTTGAAGAAAATCTAAAATCAGGATGAATATGTACTTACAAATCACCCATGGCTTCTCCATTTTTCTTTATCAAGAAGAAGTCAGGAGAATTACATCCTATTCAAGATTATTGATGCCTTAATGAGATTACTGTCAAAAATTCCTATCCTTTACCGCTTATCTTGGAATTGATAGATAAACTCAAAGGGGCTAAATATTTCACCAAACTTGATATCAGATGGGGATACAACAATGTTCGAATCAAAGAAGGAGACGAATGGAAGGCTGCCTTCATCACAAACAAAGGATTATTTGAACCTCTTGTTATGTTCTTTGGACTCACCAATAGCCCTGCAACATTCCAAACCATGATGAATCATCTCTTTAGAGAACTCATTGCTAGGGGCAAAGTAGTGGTCTACATGGATGACATCCTCATTTTCACCATGACATTAGAAGAACATCACTTTATAGTCGAAGAAGTCCTCACAATTTTACGTGACAACAAACTATATCTAAAACCCAAAAAATGTGACTTTGAGAAAACAGAGATAGATTATCTTGGCCTCAAAATATCCTTTGACAAAATCATGATGGATCCAGTCAAGGTCCAAGGGATAGCAGATTGGCCTACACCAACCTCCGTTACTGAAGTCCACTCCTTTTTAGGATTTACCAATTTCTATTGTTGCTTCATTCAAGGATTTTCCAACATAGCAAAACCCCTGAATGTTCTTTTACAAAAAGATAGTAAATGGCACTGGGATCAGGAGCAAAAAGACTCTTTTGAAGATCTTAAAACAGCATTATGCTCAAAATCTGTTTTGGTCTTTCCTGAACCCAATTGCCCCTATCTCGTAGAAGCAGACAGTTCAGGATATGCTACCAGTGCTGTACTCTCCCAGATGAGAGATGATGAAAAATGGCATCCTGTTGCCTATATCAGCAAGGGACTATCACCTGCAAAGAGGAACTATGACATCTATGATAAAGAGATGTTAGCTGTCATACATGCATTGGAGCAATGGTGACACTATCTAGAAGGAACAGATAGTACAGTCGAGATCCTCACAGATCACAAAAACCTAGAGTACTTTATGAGTGCCCAGAAATTGAACCATTGCCAGGCCCGATGGTCTCTATTTCTTTCTAGGTTCAACTTTCACCTTTCCCACAGACCAGGAAAGAGTTCAGCCAAACCTGATCTCCTCTTGAGATGAGCAGATCATAAAGAGGGGGTGGAACATGATAATGAGAATGTCATACTGCTTAAACCTGAATTTTTCATCAAACCAAATCACATACAAGCAGTGATGACAAACAACATTCCACTTCTCCAAATGATAGCAGACGAACAGGAGAAAGACAGAGATGTCAAAATGTGGGTAGAATTATTGGCAGACGAATGCAAAACAGCTACTATAGCTGGTTGGGGACAAAACAAAAAAGGATTACTTATGTACAAGAACAAAATCCTGGTTCCTGACAGTTGTAGAGCAGAAGTCATCAAACAATGCCATGATACCCCAATTGCAGGACATCCAGGACAGTGGAGAACACTAGAAATAGTGTTGAGGATGTTTTGGTGGAAAGGAATGGCAGCATACATTGGAAAATATGTCAAAAGTTGTGACATATGTCAAAGAACAAAAATGATTACTCAAAAACCACAAGGAGAATTGACTCCAAATGAAATTCCTCATCATCCTTGGCAAATCATATCCACAGACCTTATCACTCAATTACCAGATAGCCAAGGATATGACTCAATTCTAGTGGTTGTTGATCATTTTTCAAAAATGATTCATACTATGGCAACTACATCTGACATAACTGCCAAAGGAGTGGCATGATTGTTCAGAGATAACATTTGGAAGCATCATGGACTACCTGAAAAGATTCTATCTGATCGCGGTCCCCAATTTGCTTCCAAAATGATGAAAGAGTTGAACCAATTATTGGGAATTAAAACAGCCCTATCTACAGTGTACCATCCACAAACAGATGGACAAATGGAGAGAATAAACCAAGAAATTGAACAATATCTCCATATCTTTGTTGAACATTGCCAATCAGATTGGATGAATTGGTTACCTATGGCAGAATTTTGCTATAACAACAGAATCAATGCTTCCACAAAATATTCTCCTTTCATGTTAAACTCTGGACAAAATCCAAGAATGGGATTTGAACTGGGCAAGATGCCCACTATTGATTCAGTAGAAAATTTTGTTGAAGGGTTGAAGAGGACAAGGGAAGATGCAGAATCAGCGCTGAGAAAAGCAGCTGATGATATGAAATGATATTACAATGTACACAAGGGAAAGACTCCCAAATATCACATTGGAGATAAAGTCTGGTTAGATGCATCTAACATACAGACAGGATGACTGACTCAGAAATTGGATCATAAAAGACTTGGACCATATTCTATCATCAAAGTGCTTTCAAACAATGCCTATGAATTAGCACTCCCCAAGTCAATGAAAATCCATCCAGTCTTTCACATTGTCAAATTACTCCCATATTCTCCAAACAATATTCCAGAACAGATTGTAAAAATTCCTCCACCACCTATCATCAAAGACAATGTTGAGCAATATGAAGTTGAGAAGATCTAAAACAGCAGAAAATATCATGGGAACATTCAATATCTTATCAAATGGAAAAACTACCCAGAAGATGAAAATTCCTGGGAACCAGCATGTATTATGATCAAAGACATACCTAAGCTGGTTAAAGAATTCCACACCATTCATCCCATGGCTATTCGATCTATTCCCATAAGGGAGACTGGCATGCACTAAACTAAGGATCACTCCAAAGAATAGGATTTGCCAGCCAAAAATGACATCCTTGGTGGAAAAACCTGATTCCATCAGGCTGGGCAGTAGGTTGTCCTCAAAAATACTCACAAACTGATTTGCATTCATCCTCCCCTCAACCTCTGCAAGTCTTCCAACTCCCTCCCAACCCATACCATGATGTTTCCACCTCCAAACTTCACTGTGCCCTGCACCTCATGATCAATCAGCCCCTGGCCAACCTGCTTCCAAACCCACTGATTTCCATCTGACCCAATTCTGTTGATTTTGGTCTCATCTGACCAAATAATCCTCTCCCAGTCCTCTACAGTCCAGTTTTGGTACCTCAAAGTGAAGGCTAAGTGTTTCTTGCAATGTACTACAGAGAGTAGTGGCTTTTTCTACAACCTTCAATGAATGTCATTTAAGAGCTTGGTGCACAGTTTGTGAGGAGACAGGGTTGGGGATGATGGAATTGATGTGCTTTGTGGCCTAGACAGCATTGGCAACCTTTCCTGTGGTGATTTGTCTAATGATAGTGTGTTCAGAGGTGGCAGAGAGCTTGGAAGGATGACCAGAATGAGGTGACTGATGGTTGAAAAGGAGGTTTTGGAGGACCCTGGTAACTGTAGGCTGGCTCATACCCAGAGAGGAAGCAATTTTACAAGTGGATTGACCATTGCTGGCTAGAGCAATGATGTTTTCCTTCTGAGCAGAGGAGATAGAGCACATGGGAGAATTGAAAAGCATTGAGTGGGTTGGCAGTGCTTAAATAACTTCAGTTGAAGTGGTTGCTAAGATACAATCTCTATAGCAACCATCTGTCAATCACATATCTGTCAAACTTTGACAGATCTGTCAGACTTTGACAGTTCTGACAACCAGTTACAAAATTGATTCAATGACATTCTAGATTGAATTGTCTGTATCTCCATGGATACTGATCTAAATTATGTAATTCATTTTCCAATGTATAGCCCTGATGTTCTGGTTTCAGACATCAACTTACACTTTGGTCTTATTTGTTCTTGTTCCTGAGTTAATCAGCAAAACAATGAGAAATTGCAAAACATTGAATCAATTTTGGAAGTCACTGTAAGTATACTTAATAAGTAAACAGTGTGATCAGCATCATAAGGTAATGAAAAAACCAACAGTCACTATAGGGCAGGCATATGTAAGTAAGATGTGCAGCATCTGTGAGAAATATCAGTAA
>QLPN01004935.1:0-13538 GCA_003314395.1 Albatrellus ellisii | reverse complement strand
TTGTGGTATTGCAATGGAGAGTACTCTAGACACCACACTAAGTGGGGGACTGAAGTCCAAAGTTAGCAACTAGAGAAAGAAGAGACAGAGTCATAAGTACAGTACCTGAAGTCCGAAGTGAGCAATGAGAGAAAGAACTAGTTGTGCCACTGAGGACTCCTTTGAACTGTGTGTAACTGTGGAGTATGAACTATAAGAGTGTGCCACATGTATGTGTAAAGTAACAAGTCAAATGCATGAGCACAAATAAAGATATAAGTAAATGTAACACAAAGTCTGGAAATCCAAAGATAGGAAAGTTGGTGAAGAACCTTATATAACAACACTCTGCCCAATGAGTATAGCCATTTCACCTCTTCTTTGCTTCTCCTCAACTCTCTTGACAAAGATAAGCTTTAAGCTGCCTTTGTTACAGAAGAAACCAATAGATCTCATTGTCCTGATGTCTTGCCTACCTCCAGGGCAATGCAGACATCATCATCTACTCATTGCCCCCAGAACAACTACAAGTGTGACTACTGTGGCAGGGATGGCCATACCTCTCAGAGATGCTACAAGAGGATGGATGAGCTAGTGAAGAACTCCCAAACCTTGTCATCTAGTGCTAACTCTACTACAACAGCAGCAACTCCTTCTCCTTTGTCATCAGGCACTTGTCAGGATGTATTTATTTTTCTCTTCATTTTACGATTTCTTTCATCCTTATCACTCAAGATCTACTAGAGATATCTTATCTCATCTTATCCGATTATCAGTAGATCTTATCGTGATTATCTATGACTCATATTCATTTAGTCATCAGGCCACTTACTGTACATTTATGACTACATTTCCCACAGACACTTACTGATGCAGTGCAATGCTGCGCATTGCTTACTGATACTTCTCACAGATGCTGCACATCTTATTTACATACACCTGCCCTACAGTGACAGCACATAGTCTGTGCACTGATCCCTGTAGTATATAAGGAGTCTCATGTAGTAGATAGTTCTTTAGCTTTATACATCTGAGATATCCGCTACACAGTGTGACATTCTAAGGTGTATTGTCTCATACCTTTGCCCATCCCCTTCCCTTTCAGTTGTGACCTCACTGCCTAGCATGCGCCTCACAGCACTCAACACTTTGCTGGCAATGCAAGTCTTTGTTCTAGCACTTCTCCTTCCCCCCCAACCCTCTTGTCAACTCTGGCTGACTCTCTCTGGTGTGCAGACACTGCTAAGAGCGGCCTATTGGACGGTCTTAGGGAATGTCTATAATAGTACTCCTGGTAACCAGAGTTTGGATATTGGTTTGATGGACGTAATAGAGGTTCCTGATGACGATGAAGATCGGGATCAACGATATGGTTATGAGGATGATTCCACCAATAACGATATGAGGATCGAAGATGACGAGTGTAAGATGTCTTTTAGCGACGTTTAGTGACTTAGAGTTCTTAGACTTAGTTCTGAGAGAGCGAAGCGAGATTGTTAACGAGTTTAGGTCAAGCGCAGTTTTAGGAAAATCCCTAGATTGCGAAGTTGACAAGACTGGGGTTTAAGACCGCCAGTTTGTCAACTATTTATACAAACTAGTGGTCTAACTATAGTACAGTTTGTGCAGTAAAGTGCAGTAAGTACGCGTCCATGTGATATAAGTGGCTCAGCCACAAGTGCGTAATGAACCAGGTGTAAACAAAAGTAAATAGAGACGAGATAACTGAGTCCTTGCTAATTGTATAGTAATAGTCCTTAGCAAGTAAATGTTATAATAAATAAAAGAAAGATAAAAATGAGAAAAGATAAGTCTTAATATAGTACCTGGAGCTAAGCTCACACTTAAGTATGTAAATACTTAAGTACTATATAAGAGAAAGGAAAAGAGAGTCCTTACTAAGTAAAGTGGAGCTAAGCTCACACTTGTAGTAATAATACTACACTTTACTATAGTAAGTAAGAGTAAGAAAAAAGAAAAAGAAAAAAGAAATGCGTTATGAGGTGCCAAAGCAAGTGCCTCGTAACAGACACAGGGGCCACTTCTCATATGACCCCCCATTGACACTGGTTCCAGAATTATGAGCCACTTCAACTGCCCATTCAACTAGCAGACAATAACATCATCTACTCTGCCAGGGTTGGGTCTGTAGTGTTTGAGCCAAAGCTAGGGGGTCAGAGATGTCATCCTGTGGAGTTTACAAAGGTTCTGCATGTCCCAGAGCTTCATAACAACCTGCTATCTGTCCTATACTTGACCAAAATCTAAGGGTTCACTGTCGTGATCATCGAGAATGCTATGAACTTCCTTTGCAATGGCTCAATACTCTTCACAGCAAGTGTCAATGCTTCAAATGCAGCTTATCTCAAAGGCTCCACTATCCCTGCACCCCCTACACTAGTGAATAGAGCTATAGCTTCATCAACATTGCCTCTGGACACTGCACTATGGCACCAGATACTCTGCCATCACCATTATGAAGGTATAGATTGCATTTTGAAGCAGCAAATAGTCTCCAGGCTTGTTATACAGTCTACACACCCCTGGACCCTATCTGCAAACCTTGCTTAGCAGGCAATATGCACTCCAATCCTTTCCCTTTGTCACAATCACACACATCTGCCCCTCTCGAGCTCAGTTACTCTGATCTCCATGGTCCTCTCCCTGTTCATACATGCTCAGGCTTTTGTTATTTACAGCCCCACATGCAGAAGTGTGTCTTTATAGGCTATCCTACTGGCTACAAAGGTTGGAAGTTCTGGGATCTAGCTTCAAAGAGGTGCATTATCAGTGAGAGAGCTGATTTTGATGAGAGGTACTTCCCATCTTGCAAGGATGCTCCTGTAGCTCCTTTACCATCTCTTGTCACTCCTCCTTTGACTTCTGAGTCTGTGCCAGCTCCAGGGGGGAAGTTGTTTGAGTCTGATCTTGACACAGACTCTACTCCTTCTGTTACTACACCTGCAGCACCTCCTGTCAACACAGCTAGCCCTCCATCATCCCCTGCTTCATCTACCTCATCTCTAGGAGACCTGCTTCCACTGCTCCTTCAACTTCAACATAGTCTCCTATCCCTGCCCCTACTGCTTCTCCTACACCTGCACCTAGGGCTACACCTCAGCATCATAGTACTAGGGAAAGGAAGGCTCCGGGGGAGTGGTGGAAGGTGCATAGAGAGCCTACACTAATTCTGGAGAGCTCTGAAGAAGAGGAACAAGATGACACTGAGGTCAAATTAGAAGATGATGAAGAAGAGGAGTTCCCTGGTGCATTTTTTACTTATCCAGGATCTGCTTTCACCAGTTCATTGGGTGTGGAACCATCTACCTATTGGCAGGCTTTGGGACACTCTGATGCAAAGCAGTGGACACAAGCAGCTGAAGAAGAACTAGATGCCCATAGTCACAATGGGACTTGGGAACTAGTTGATGTCCCTCCTGGCCAGAAAGCCATTGGTTGCAGATGGGTCTTCAAAGTGAAGAGGAATGCTGATGGCTCAACAGAGAGGTACAAGGCTAGACTGATTGCAAAGGGATTCAGCCAGAGACCAGGCTTTAATTTCAATGAGACATTTGCTCCTACAGCTAAGTTTGCAGCAATCAGGACTATTCTCACCCTTGCAGGTTTACAGGACCTTCATCTTCATTCCATTGACATCTCTCATGCCTTCATCAATGGGGACCTAGACAAAGAAGTCTACATGCAGCAGCCTGAGGGGTTTACTCTGGGGAGTCCTGACAAAGTCCTGAAGCTTCAGAAGTCTATATATGGCCTTAAGCAAGCATCTCATATGTGGTACCAGAAGCTCCAGTCTGTCCTGATTGATCTAGGCTTCAAGTGTGTTAAAGTCAACTCCAGCATCTATGTCTTTAGCAAAGACAGTGTGCAGATCATCCTCTCAGTCTTTGTAGATGACATTACACTTGCCTCCAACTCCCTCAAAGCTATACAATCAGTCATTAAGCAGTTGTCTTCACATTTCCATCTGAGGGACTTAGGAGCCACCTCTTTCTTGCTCAGCATACAGATCACTTGGGACCACCCAAATCACACTATTCTGCTCTGCCAATGACAGTATATATTGGACATACCTGAATACTTCAGCATGCAAGATTGCAAGCCAGTCCTAACACCCATGCAGCCAGGACTTCAACTTTCAGTGCACATGTCTCCAAAGACTCCCCAGGAGGTTGTAGCTATGAAGGATGTTCCCTATGTCTCTGCTGTAGGTGCCCTGCTGTACCTAGCCACTGCTACTCACCCTGACATCTTTCACACTGTCTCCTTACTCTGTTGATTCAACAACAACCCCAGGATGGAGCATTGGAAAGCAGTGAAGCACCTCCTTCAGTATCTGAAGGGAACAGTTGACTTGAAGCTTACTTATGCACCCTCCCCTTCATCATCTTGAGAGCCCTTCATTACCTACACTGATGCTGATCATGGTGGAGACCCAGACAGCAGCAGATCAACTTTGGGCTATCTCCTATGCATCGGGACAGGTGCAGTGAGTTGGAGCTCCAAGCTTCAGTCACTTGTAGCTCTTTTGACAACAGAGGGAGAGTTTATTACAGCTGTTGAGGCAGGAAAGGAGATGATGTGGATGCAGAATTTGCTGCAGGAGCTTGGTTATCCTGTAGATGGTGCCTCTACGTTTTGGATTGACAACCAATCAGCCCTCTCAGTGGCCAAGAACCTGGAGCATCATGGGAGGATAAAGTATCTTGACATGAGATACTTCTGGCTTAGTGATGCAGTTGAGGCAGGGACACTGACTCCTGTTTATGTCCCTACTGAAGACCAAGTTGTGGACTTGCTAACCAAGTCTCTCTGTGTCCAGAAGGTTGTGAGGCTGCAGGGCATGATGGGACTGACTTAGTGTCAAAGCTAGAGAGTTGCTTCATCAGGGGGGACTGTTGTTATATAAGGTTCTTCACCAACTCTCTTCTTATTTTCCTATCTCGAGATTTCCAGACTTTGTGTTACATTTACTTATATCTTTACTTGTGCTCATGCATTTGACTTGTTACTTTACCCACACCTGTGGCACACTCTTGTAGTTCATACTCCACAGTTACGCATAGTTTAAAGGAGTCCTTGGTGGTGCGGCTAGCTCTTTCTCTAGTTGCTCACTTCAGACTTCAGGTACTGTACTTATGACTCTCTCTCTTCTTACTCTAGTTGCTCATTTTGGACTTCAGTCCCCCACTTAGTGTGGTGTCTAGAGTAGCCCTTGTTGCAATCCACACAAGTTCATTGTCCCCTTTTATCAGAAGCAAGTCTTCAAAGATTGGTCCCAGAACTTCCAGGACTTGTAGCCTGCAGGGTAACCAATGAAGATGGCCTTTCGCATATGGGGTGCTAGACTGTCCCTCTGATCCATTTGCACATGCACATAATCAGTGCAACCCCAGACTTGAAGATGGGAAACATCAGGCTTCTTGCTGTGCCACAGTTCATAAGGAGTTGCAAACTTTGAGATAGCAGAAGTGGGGAGGCAGTTCCAGACATGGACATAAGCAGCTAGAGCTTCTCCTCAAAATGATGAAGGGAGGCCAGACTCAGCTAACATAGCAGTAACTCCCTCAGCCATAGTCCTATTAGCCCTTTCAGCTACAACATTTTGCTGAGGCCTATTCTGAAAAGTGTGTTGTTGAATGATACCTGCATCTGTGGTAAACTGTAGGAAGGCATTGGACATATACTCCCCTCCCTTATCATCCCAGAGAGTCTTGATTTTCGTCCCTAGGTGGTTCTTGGCATAAGCTTTAAAAGCTTTGAAGGCCTTGAATGTGTCTGACTTTGCATGAATAGGGAAGACTGCCCAGAATCTTGTGAAGTCATCTATGAAAAAGACCCAGTACCTAAATCCCAAGTGTGTACAAACAGGGAGAGGACCATGCAGGTCTGAGTGTACTAACTCAAGGGGGTGTGAAGTGTGTGTCTGCAATGAAGGGAATGGGTTTGCATGCATCTTGCCAGCTAAGCAGGGCTCACTAACAGGATCTGGAGGTGAAGGGGATTGTATCTCGAGCTCAGATACCAGTGTCTGCTTCAAAATGTGATCTATACCTCCATAGTGATGGTGACAAAGCCTTCTATGCCATAGCGAAGTGTCCAGAGGTAAAGTCAATGAAACTAGAGCAGAGTTGACTTCAGGAAGTGGTGCAGGAGTGGTGGTGCCTTCAAGATCAGCAGCATTGAAGCCATTGACTGAAGCAGAGAATAGGATAGAGCCTGATCTGATGAAGTTCATAATAGACTCAAGGATTACCACTGAGAACTGCTTGTAATGAGTGAGGAAGAGGACTGAAAGGAGGTTGTTTTGGAGATCAGGGACATGTAGCACATTGGTGAACTCTAAAGGGTGAAGCTGTTGACCATCTACCTGTGGAACAAAGACTACAGAGCCTATTCCTGCAGAGTAAACAAGGTTGTTGTCTGCTAGTTGAATGGGGACTCTGTGGGGCCTATAGTTTCTGAGCCAGTGTCAATGAGGAGTCATATGGGAAGTGGCTCCAGTATCTGCACACCAGAGAGTGTTGATACTAGGGGGAATGGCTGTGTTAGAGGATAAGGAGGTCTCAGGAGTCATGGTAGCAGTGCCAGCAAAGTGAGTTGTGAAGTCCATGGTAGTCGAAATTAGTCAACGTGATAAAGGGGTAACAGCGCAAAAGTGAGTGATGCGAATGCGATGAGACTTGGTACACATGTGGATAGGATGCTAGCAAAGGTCTTGCCAAAGTTTGGGAGCA
Source organism: Albatrellus ellisii (assembly GCA_003314395.1). Classification (NCBI taxonomy): domain Eukaryota; kingdom Fungi; phylum Basidiomycota; class Agaricomycetes; order Russulales; family Albatrellaceae; genus Albatrellus; species Albatrellus ellisii. Next base: position 6,804 of record QLPN01004935.1, on the reverse strand, counting down.
ATGGTGCAGATAGTCATCAAGATACCACTATAGATTCTAACCCCAGGGGTAGACACAATGTAGATGGAGGTCCATATGACATTTCAAGTGGATCGAATGCATAGAAGTCAAGTTATGAATAATACCACTAAGTCAGTTAGAGAACAGGGCCAATAACCTGTTAAACTTCAAGATAGATCGACTTGTGGATAAACAGAGGGAAGCTACAAACACCACACTAAGTGGGGGACTAGAGTCCAAGATGAGCAACTGAAGACAGCAGTTGTGCACCCTGGGAACTCTTTTATAGTGTGCATGAATGCAGTGTCTGAACATTAACTATGTGTACCATATGTGTGCAGAGTTATAACTAAAATGGATCAGTGGAAGTGGAGATATAAGCAAATGTAGCATATAGTCTGGAAATCTCAAGATATGAAAATAAGAAGAGAGTTGGTGAAGAACCTTGAATAACAACAGGACTATGGCTGAGGGTATTACTGCTATGCTAGCTGATTCTGGACTCCTTTCATCATTTTGGGGAGAAGCCCTAGCCTCTTATGTTCATGTCTGGAACTGTCTTCCCACCTCTGCCATTCCAAAAGCCACTACCCCCTTCAAGCTATGGCACAAGAGGAAGCCAGATGTCTCCCATCTTCAAGTATGGGGTTGCACTGCTTATGTGCATGTGCAGAGGGATCAGAGGGACAGTCTAGCACCCCATATGTGAAAGGCCATCTTCATTGGTTACCCTGCATGCTACAAGGGCTGAAAGTTCTGGGACCAATCTTCTAAGACTTGTTTTATTAGTGAGAGGGCTGACTTTGATGAATGACACTTCCCTGCTAGGAAGGATACTCCAATTTCAACTCTACCTTCCCTTACTATCTATGTCAACTCTGGAGCCTGTGCCAGATCATAGGAGGGATATCTTGGATGCCAATCTTGACACAGACTCTTCAGTAACACCCCCTGTTGTTGCAGCACCTCTGATTGTTGAAGCTAGTCCCCCTTCATCTCCTGCATCTTTGAGTTCATCCCTGGAAGGGCCTATCTCTGCTACCCCTTCAGCTTCAACTCAGTCTCCCTCACACACCCCTAGTATTGCTCCTACTCCTACTCCTGCACCTAGGTCTACACCTCTTCATCATAGCAACAGGGAAAGGAGAGCTCCTGCAGAGTGGTGGTGAGTACACAGGGAACCTACTCTGATTATAGAGAGCTCTGAAGAAGAAGAAGAAGAAGAAGAAGAAGAAGAAGAAGAAGAAGAAGAAGAAGTGCAAGTCAAGGAAGATGCCAATGAAGATGAGGAGTTTCCAGGTGCTTTTTTTTTTTTGCAGCTTCATTAGGCCCAGAGCCCTTGACATATAGGCAGGCTTTTGGGTACTCTGATGCAAAACAGTGGACTCAGGCAGCTGACAAAGAAATGGATGCTCATAGTCACAATGGGACTTGGGAGTTAACTACTCTCCCCCCCAGCCAGAAAGCTATAGGTTACAGATGGGTCTTCAAGGTCAAGAGGAATGCTGATGGATCTGTGGAGAGGTACAAGGCTTGACTTGTTGCAAAGGGCTTCAGTCAAAGACCTGGTTTTGACTTCAATGAAACATTTGCTCCCACAGCTAAATTTGCAGCTATCAGGACCATTCTTGCCCATGCAGGTATTAATGACTTACACCTCCATTCCATTGACATCTCCCATGCCTTCATCAATGGCAATCTCAACAAAGAGGTCTACATGCAGCAGCCTGAAGGCTTTGCCTTAGGGAGTCCTGACCAAGTCCTTTGCCTTTGCAAATCAATCTATGACCTCAAACAAACCTCTTGAATGTGGTACCAAAAGCTGCAATCTGTCTTGGTTGATATGGGCTTCAAATGTGTGCAAGTTGACTCCAGTATTTATGTCTACAGCAGGGACTCTGTGTAGATCATCCTGCCAGTCTTTGTTCATGATATTACACTTGCCTCTAACAGTCTCAAAGCTATCCACTCCATTATCAAGCAGTTATCTTCACATTTCCACCTTTGAGACTTAGGACCCACTTTGTCAGGATCGTCAAGCCTACGGCAGACATCCATAGTGTGAGACCACCAACTCCTGATGTATCCCTGCTCTCCTTTGGAGAGACTTACTGGGAGCTGCCTTGGATCTAGGCCAAGGGATGAGAGGACTCAGCCATAGAAAAAGGGGATGAACCAGCTGTAACAAGGTGGAGTCTATTTGTCTAGCTACCTAACTACTTATAGTACTATGGATCGTGCACAGACCAGGCACAGTAACTAAGGGCAGGTCAAGCAGTAACTAAAGTGCAGCAAGTGTGGGAACACAGCTTACAGATGCACAGCAGCTGTGGGAACTATCCCCGAGAAGACTGTAACAACAGTAAGTAAGATATCCAACAAGATAAGATGTAAAAGATAAGATGAAGATCTTATCTTATCAGATGATCTAAAGAGAAACAATAAAGAAAGGAATAATAATGGTAGAGAGTAAAGTCAGTGATAGGAGTCTGACACACTTCTTTCCTCATTGGTATCAATATCATTCAGGATTGCCCAAAATGCACTATTTCACTCTGTCAATGCCAGTCCATACTAAACATACTTGAACACTTCAGCATGCACAATTTCAAGCCTGTCCTTACACTCATGCAGCCAGGACTTCAACTTTCAGCAGCCACATCTCCAAAGGCTCCTCAGGAAGTTGTGGATTTGAAGGACATTCCCTATGTTTCTGCTGTTGGTGCATTGCTTTACCTGGCCACTGCTACCAGACCTGACATCTCCCACACTGTCTCCACCCTCTGTTCATTTAACAACAACCCTGGGATGGAGCATTGGAAGGCAGTCAAGCACCTCCTTTGTTATCTCAAGGGCAGTGTCAACTTGAAGCTTTCCTATTCCCCTTCCCCTTCACAATCTTGAGAGCCCTTCATCACATACACTGATGCAGACCATGGTGGAGACTCATACACATCTAGGTGGACTTCAGGCTATCTCCTTTGCATTGGGACAGGTGCTGTTAGCTGGTCTTCAAAGCTACAGTCCTTAGTTGCCCTTTCAACTACAGAGGCAGAGTTCATTGCAGCTGTTGAAGCAGGCAAGGAGATGCTTTGGATGAGGAACTTGTTGCAGGAATTGGGCTACCCTGTTGAAGGCCCCTCTACCTTCCTTATTGACAACCAGTCAGCTCTCTGTGGCAAAGAATCCAGAGCACCATGGGAGGATGAAGCACTTGGATATGAGATATTTCTGGCTTAAGGATGCAGTCAAGGCAGGGACACTGACTCCAGTTTATGTCCCTACTGAAGACCAAGTTGTGGACTTGCTCACCAAGTCTCTCTGTGCCCAGAAGGTGGCCAGACTGCAAGGCAAGATGGGATTGACATAGTGTTGAAACTAGAGAGTTGCTTCATCAGGAGGGACTGTTGTTATTAAAGGTTCTTCACCAACTCTCCTATCTTTTTGTTATCTCAAGATTTCCAGACTTTGTGCTACATTTACATATATCTCCACTTCTACTGATCTGTTTAAGTTCTAACTCCACACATACATAGTACATGGTTAACATTCAGACTCCACATTTATATGTACTATAAAAGAGTTCCTGGGTGGCACAACTGCTTTCTTCAGTTGCTCATCTTGGACTCTAGGTACTGTACACTCACTCTTATTTTATTTACTTAGTTGCTCATCTTGGACTCTAGTCCCCCACTTAGTGTGGTGGTTGTAGTGCTCCTCTATTAATCACAAGTCACTCTCTATTGAAGTTTAACAAGCAGATCCTAGATAAGTGAAAGATGCACTGGGGAACTCCTCTTCTTTGTCATCTTCTAGTTTGACCTCAGCTTCATCTCATTCCTCTTCTTCACAGCTCCCAAGAATTGGTGTAGGTTCTCTATGCACCTTCCACCACTCCTACAAAGCCTTCCTTTCCCTAGCACTATGATGCAAAGGTGTAGCCCCAGGTGCAGGACTAGGAGAAGCAGTAGGGGCAGGGCTAGGTGCAGGAGCAAGGGACTGAGTTGATGACAGAGGAATAGGAGAAGTGGGATCTTCTAGAGAGGAGACAGATGAAGCAGGGGATGGAGGAGGGCTTACTGAGTCAATAGGAGGTGCTGCAGGTGTAGTAACAGGAGGAGTAGAGTCTGTGTTGAGATCAGAATCAAAGAACTTCCCCCCTGGAGCTGGCACAGACCTAGAATTCAAAGGAGGAGTGACAAGAGAAGGTAAAGGAGCTACAGGAGCATCCTTGTGAGATGGGAAGTACCTCTCATCAAAATCAACTCTCTCACTGATAAGGCACCCCTTCAAAGCTAGATCCCAGAACTTCCAACTTTTGTAGCCTGTAGGACAGCCTATAAAGACAGACTTCTGTGTGTGGGGCTGTAAGCTGTCCCTCTGGTCCCTCTGCACATGCACATAAGCAAGGCAGTCCCATACACAAAGATGGGAGACATCTGGCTTCCTCTTGTGCCATAGCTCAAAGGGAGTAGTAGCTTTTGAGATAGCAGAGGTAGGGAGACAGTTCCATACATGCACATAAGAAGCAAGGGCTTCTCCCAAGAATGATGAAGGGAGGCCAGACTCAGCCAGCATAGCAGTAACCCCTTCTGCCATAGTCCTATTAGCTCCTTCAGCTACTCCATTCTCCTGTGGTCTGTTTCAGACAGTATGCTGTCTAACAATGCCTGCATCTGTAGTGAATTGAACATAAGCATTGGACATGTATTCTCCCCCTTTGTCATGTTGAAGGGTCTTGATCTTGGTACCATGATGGTTCTCAGCATAAGCTTTGAAAGTATTAAATGCTTCAAAGGTGTCTGATTTCACCTTGAGAGGGACGACTGCTCTGAATCTAGTGTAGTCATTGACAAAGGAGAACCAGTAATGAAATCCCAAGTGTGTACAAACAGGGAGAGGACCATGGAGATCAGAATGAATGAGCTTGAGAGGGGCAGAAGTGTGTGTTTGTGATGAAGGGAAGGGATTTGAGTGCATCTTGCCTGCTAAGCAATGTTCACAGATAGGGTCTGGGGGTGTAGAAGACTGTATAACAAGCCTGGAGGCTAACTGCTACTTCAAAATGCCATCTATACCTCCATGATGATGGTGGCAAAGCCTCTGGTGCCATAGAGAAGTGTCCAAAGGCAATGTAGATGAAGCTAGAGCTTTATTGGCTAGTGTAGGAGGTGCATGGATAGTGGAGCCTTCAAGATATGCCACATTTGAAGCATTGACACTTGCAGAGAATAGGATAGAACCATTGTGAAGGTAACTCATCACATCTTCGAGGATAACAACAGAGAAACCCTTGATTTTCATGAGGTATAGAACAGACAGGAGGTTGTTACAAAGCTCCAGGACATGTAGATCCTGTGTAAACTCCACAGGATGACATCTCTGACCCTCTAGCTCTGGCTCAAACACTACAGACCCAACCCCAGCAGAGTAGATGATGTTGTTGTCTGCTAATCAAATGGGCAGTCAAAGTCACTCATATGAGAAGTGGCCCCTGTGTCTGCACACCAGAGGGAGTCAGCCAGAGTCGACAAGAGTGTGGGAGAGGCAAGGGAAGGGTCAGAGTGATGACTTGCATTGCCAGCAAATTCCAGGGTAGTAGATGATGAGGTAGCTTTGTTAGCAGTTGAGGAGCCTTCAGAGTTCTTCACTAGCTCATCCATCCTCTTGTAGCATCTCTGGGAGGTATGGCCATCCCTGCCACAGTATTCACACTTGTAGTTGTTCCAAGGGCAATGAGATTGAGTAGAATATGATGCTTGCATAGCCCCAGAGGTAGTCAACACTTCAGGACAATGAGATCTATTGGTTTCCTCTGTGATGAAAGCTGCTTGCAACTTCTCCTTGTCAAGGGTGTCAAGAAGGAGCAGGGAAGAAGTGAAATGACTGTACTCTTTGGGCAGGGATCTAATTAGAGACATGCAGGCAAGCTCTTCATTGAGGTTCTGCAAAGTAAAACCCTTGGGACAAAGATTGTTGATGGTCCTCATAGCTTCTTTGATTTGTTCATAAGAACTTGCAAGGACTCTTTGGGCTTCTTCCTCATAGAGAACAATTCATCATAGGCATTGAATCTTGCCCCAGGCTTCTTTGAAAGGTGTACCTTCTCAAGTTTCTCCCAGATCTTCATGGGATCACACTCTACTCTATGCCTCTGAGATGTACCCTTTGTTCATGCTCGACAGCAAGGAACAAGGCTCCAGCAGCCTTCTGTGACCTCATCTTCCAATCCTGATACTCCAAGAGGGACTTGGACTTATCTGGGATTGTCTCCTTGCCCAAAACCAGCATCCCTCACCCTCTCATCATCAACCAAGCCTTCATCTCCATTGACCATTGAGGGTAGTTTGAATTTGAGAGAGGTGGTATAGATGGAGAGGAGGTAGAGTTGGAGGGCATGATGATGAAGATGATGCCACACGAGAATGACTGATGCGAATGGAATGTAACTTGGTAGAGGAGTGCTTGGGAGTGTGTTTGAGATAACTGCAAAGTACTGGAGTGATATTGCAAGTAGACATTGAGATATGACTATGGTTTCTAACTTGCAGAGTTGAGACTTTGGTGTTGTTGCAAAGGAACTGGTGAGTAGACTGAGCTGAAAATTGGAATGGAGGTAGGCACAATATAGACAGAGGTCCAGACAATGTTTGGAAAGGATCGAGTGTGCAGACATCAAGTTATGAATTCCACAAAGTTGATTAGAGCACAGGGCCCATAACCTGTTAAAGGACAATAAAAGACTTGTGGTATTGCAATGGAGAGTACTCTAGACACCACACTAAGTGGGGGACTGAAGTCCAA
>QLPN01004934.1:0-12941 GCA_003314395.1 Albatrellus ellisii | reverse complement strand
CCAATTTGAATCCCTATGCACTCTCCTAGGGATTGCTGCGCTAGAAGATTGGGAAGTACATTCCATGGATGTCAAGTCTGCTTTTCTCAATGGCGACCTAGACAAAGAAATCTACATGGAACAACCCCAAGGATTTGCCACACCTGGGTCAGAAGGGAAAGTCTGTTGTCTCTCAAAGGCGATTTATGGTCTGAAGCAAGCATCATGACAATGGCACCACAAGATGCATGGGTCATTACTTGGTCTATCCTTTACTTGCACCTACTCCAACTCAGGAATCTACATCTCCACTTCTTCCTCCAAACCACTCATCATTGTCCTCTATGTCAACGACATCACTATCCTGGGAGGCTCCTTGGTGGAAGTAGAAGCATGCAAGAAACAGCTGCAAGCGCTCTTCCAAATGACTGACTTAGGTGAAATCAAGTCCTATCTTGGTCTACACGTCACCCAGGATTGAGCCAATCACTCACTGGAGATTGACCAAGAAGCTTATATCGGTGACCTCCTTGATTGTTTTCATCTTGATGATTGCAACACAACTCTCACTCCTCTACCTCCTGGTGCTACCCCCACAAAAGCAGACAGCGACTATGTCACCAACCACTCCCTGTGATCAGAATATCAGCAACTCATTGGCTCCCTCCTGTATGCTGCCATTGTATCTCATCCAGACATTGCCTTCGCCATCATGAAGCTCTCTCAATTCCTGTCCAACCCCCTTCCTTCGCACCTCTCTTTAGGACGTCATGTCCTTTGCTACCTCAAAGGCACAATACACCATCATCTACGCTATGGAGGCCGTGATGATGATGGAATCGTCAGCTACTCTGACTCTGACTGGGCAGCAGATAGGGATGATAGGAAGTCCATTGGGGCATATGTCTTCCTGCTTGGAGGAGGAGCCATTGTGTGGTCATCGTGAAAGCAACACACTGTATCTCTGTCTTCCATGGAAGCAGAATACATGTCCCTTTTGCATGAAATAGGTTTTGGTCTTCCCTCTTCGCTGTTGCTGTATGGAGATAACAAAGGGGCCATTGACATAGCCACAAATCCTGTGGTCACTCAAGGGACAAAGCATATCGACATATGACACCACTATATCCATGACTGCATCTCCTCCAAATCTGTTTCTGTACATCGTCTTCCTTCTCAAGTTGTTGCAGATATTCTTACCAAGTTGCTTTCTCTCCCTCTCTTTGCTCACCACCACTCTAGTCTTGGCCTCATTGAGTGTATGTGTATTCCCAGTAAGGGGGGGTGTTGATGTCTCTTACTTACTAATCTCCACCTTCCCTTTTTGTCATACTACTGTACACACACTCCAACTTGCACATACATGGATACACACATTTGACCCTCATATAGATCATGGTCTGTGCACTACAGTAGATACTATAAGTAGGCTGTAGTGCTGTCACACAACAATAAGAACTATTCTAGTTCCCTCTACACTTATGGCCTGTGTTCATCAATATCTAATAATAGAGAGGACACGTCAGTGCTGACTGAGGCTCCACAGCAACTGTGGGAGTGATTGGTGATATTCTGCAGCAGGTGTGAGAAGGATTGGTGAGCATGTGCAGTAAGTGTGAGAAAAGGGATTATAACTAAAGATAGAATGGGCTGATCAGAGATTGGATGACATATGCATCATTGGCCAATAAAGACGAAGAGAAAAAGTATATGACCATGAGAATTGCTTTGATAGATCAGGAGCAATTGTAAGATCTATGGTGATGAAAGTATAAGAAAATAGAGAAAAATGAGGAGAAGAATAGAGAGAATAATAATGGCCTGACAAATACCCCCTTCTTAAGGTGAGACATCTCGACGAGTGAAGAATGGAGATGAACATGTGTGGCAAATATCTTCTTCTTCTCCTTCCATAGATTTGAAAGGAATGCCAGCAAAGAGTGATGGAGAAAGAGGAATGATGGAGGAGGACTTGGGTAATTCTTTCAAGTCTTCATATGATTTGGGAGTAATAACTCCATCATCATCTTCATCTGTAAAGTCATCTTCATCTTCAATAATACCAAAAGGTACTTCCTCATATCCTTCATCAAGAATCAGTGGGGTGGAAATAGGTATTTCTTCGTGAAGTCGTTGAGCATAATGTGGTTGAGTCATCATCTCGGGTGAATATTCCATCTGGTAAAGGGAATAAATGGCTACCGAATGTATCACTTGAGGATGTTCTTTATGGTACCTCTTAAGCATATCAGGAACATCTTCCATCAATACTGAAGCAGGTTCCCAAGAGTTTTCCTCTGCAGGGTAGTCCTTCCATTTGACCAGATATTGAACTTTACCATGGGAAAGATGACTGTTGAGAATTTCTTTGACTTCATATTCTTCAACACCATTCTTGATGATAGGAGGAGGAGGAGGACAAATTTTGTGTTCAATGATGACATCTTTGATGAAAGGATGAAGTTTGATGACATGGAAAACTGGATGAATCTTCATTGTCTTGGGGAGTTTGAGATGATATGCATTGTTTGAGAGCACTTCAAGTACTTCATATGGTCCAAGATGTTTGTGATCCAATTTCTTCATCAGTCTGCCTGTGTCAATATTAGTGGCTTCAAGCCAGACTTTGTCTCCAATGGTGTAAACAGGAGTTTTGCCTCTGTGTTCATCATAAAACTTCTTCATATCATCCACTGCCTTCTTCAATGATATCTCTGCTTCTTCTCTGATACATTTGAGTCCTGCTACAAACTTGTCCACTGAGTTGATTCTGGTAGATGTATGAGGTTCATGGCCCATACAAGGATTTTGTCCATAATTCAACATGAATGGTGAATATTTTGTTGCTGAATGGACACAATTGTTGTAAGTGAATTCTGCCATAGGTAACCAGCTTGCCCAGTTGTTTTGTTGATGGTTTATGAAAATGTGGAAATATTGTTTGATTTCTTGATTTATCCACTCTGTTTGTCCATCTGTCTGAGGATAATAAGCTGTAGATGTGGCTGTTTGAATCCCCAGCAAATGATTCAATTCACGCATAACTTGTGACACAAATTGAGGTCCTCTGTCTGATAATACCTTCTCTGGGAGACCATGATGTTTCCAAACATGATCTCTCATAAGATGTGCCACTCCTTCTGCAGTAATTGTCTCTGTCATTGGGATAGCATGAATCATTTTGGAGAAACAATCCATGATCATGAGAACAGAGTCATTGCCTTGGCTTTCAGGTAATTTGATGATAAGATCTGTAGAAATGATCTGCCAAGGACATGAGGGGATTTTGTTTGGTGTTAACTCTCCTTGTGGTTTGGTAGGGAAAGTCTTTGTCTGTTGACATAAATCGCATCCTTTGATGTATTTCCCCACATATGATGCCATATTGGGGAACCAGAAATGTTGTCGAACCATTTCCAAGGTTTTCTTGTAACCTGGATGTCCTGCTAGAGGTGAATCATGACAGGTCTTCATCAGTTCAGCATACATTGTTCCTGGAATGTAAAGTTTCCCATCATAGAAGAGCGTCTTCTTTTCATCTTCACTCCATCATGCAAATACTGCAGTTTTCCTCAAGTCTGCATCCAACTTGTCCCAAACTTTGTAGTCATGATCTTCTTTCTGTGCATCCATAATTTTCTTCAAGATAGGAGGCCTAAGAGCTGCAAGGGAAGTCTTGTGTTTGAAAAATTCTGGTTTGAGCAAGATGACATTCTTGTTGTCATCTTCTACCCCCTTCTTATGGTCTGAACATCTCGAGAGGAGATCAGGGCAAACATTGGCAGAGCCTGGTTTGTGGACCATGTTGATTTGGAATCGAGACAGATAAGGAGACCAATGAGCTTGATGATGGTGATGAGCATCACATGCACATAATGCCAGAAAAATGACCATCAGCAACATCAGGCAAACACAGTGACATTAACACACCACACGCAAAAATAATCTGCAGTCACTGTAATCGCACATTCATGCAGGCATTGGAAAACAATACTGGGTCAGCCAATGAGGGATAGGACAAATAGGCCAAGGCATGGTCTAGACCCACCAAAGTAACCATGGAGGTGTGAGTCATGAAGTCAGCATTTGGTGTGATTGGCGCTATTCCTTTTTTTGCTCATCTGCTATAGTATGATACTTTATTTGCTCACATACAGACTCCACTTCATTTCAAATATCCCTATGATTGACCCTACACTGTAAATTTTCTGTTGTGTTTTGTTGTGCCCCAGTCTTGGAGCTAGGCTTGTATTTAGATAGTGCATCGTCCGTCGAAAAGGGGGGGATTTCTCCAGCCCATGATTTGTTTTCCTCTCTCTCATCTGGTAGTCTCAGAACAAAAGTGCATGCCCCATAAGTAGTGCTATCAATTTTGTTGAGTGTCTATCACATTCTCCATTGTGTTCTCTATTGCGTTGCGTTCTCCACTGCATTGTGTTCTCTATTGCATTGCATTCTCTATTGCGTTGTGTTACGAGACTTCATCATTGTCATTGTTGCGCTGTATTTCTGCTGTATCTCTATATTGTCGCCCAGTCGCACCACATTATCGTGTATCTCGCCCTAATCTACTAACTCTCTCTCTATTGGTGTCTAGGGGATCTTATGGCTTGCACCATTCAGCATTTACTGTGGTTGTGATTATAGATTCCTCTCTTACACACACCCAGTACACATCAACGGTTGAGCTTCTGAGCCATCATGAAGTATTCCAAGTTCTTGTGGTCAGTGATGACTTGAACAGGGTGAATGGAACCTTCAAGGTAATGATGCCATGCTTCCAAAGCATGAATGACGGCCAACATCTCCTTGTCGTATATGTTGTAGTTACGCTCAGCAGGTGACAAACCCTTACTGAGGTAAGCAACTGGGTGCCACTTGTTATCCTGTTGAAGCTGTGAAAGAACTGCACTGGTAGCATAACCAGAACTATCCACTTCAACTCTGAATGGATACTGCTCATCTGGAAATACCAAAACCAGTTCAGAACACACAGCATCTTGTAAACGAGTGAATGCCAACTGCTGTTCATTGGTCCAATGCCATTTGACATCCTTTTGCATAAGTTCATTCAGGGGTTTAGCAATATTGGAGAACCTGAGAATAAAGTGATGATAAAAATTGCAGAAGCCCAAAAATGAGTGGACATCATGGAGATTCTGTGGAATCAGCCAGTCCTTGATACCCTGTACCTTGACTGGATCCATTGCAATTTTGTTGAAAGAAATCTTCAAGCCAAGGAAATCAATAGATGTCTGTTCAAACTCGCATTTCTCTGGTTTGAGATAGAGTTTATTATCTGCGAGTATTTGGAGGACTTCCTGTGTGACCCTGCGATGTTCATCTAATGTTGCTGTGAAGATCAAGATGTTGTCCATGTAAACCACCACAACTCCACATGAGATAAGACCATGGAACAAGTGGTTCATCATTGTTTGGAAGGTGGTGGGGCTATTGCAAAGACCAAAGAACATGATGAGAGGTTCAAATAGACCTTTATTAGTGACAAAGGCAGCTTTCCATTCATCACCATCTTTGATTCTGACATTGTTGTAGCCCCAATGAATGTCCATCTTGGTAAAATATCGTGCTCCATGAAGATGATCAATCAATTCCGAGATAAGAGGAAGTGGATAACTATTCTTGATCATCATATCATTGAGTTTACGATAGTCTTGAACAGGTTGAAGATCTCCAGATTTATTTTTGATGAAAAAGAAGGGTGAAGCCATGGGGGATTTTGAAGGATGAATATGACCACTTTTCAGATTTTCTTCAATGAACAATTCCAATTGTTTTTGTTCATCCAGAGAAAGATTGTAAACTTTACTGGCAGATGGTTTTGTGCCTGGTTTAAGTTCAATTGCATGATCCCAAGGTTTTCTAGGAGGGAGAGAGTTGAAAGCTTCTTTATTGAATACTTGTTTGAAGTGATGATATGCTTTGGGTACAATGTCTTCAAAATTCTTTTTCAACTTCTTCTTCTCTGCTTTGATGGCAAGTTCTTGGCTAATATTTTGAATGGATGCCTCCATTTCCTTTTGATTGACCATAACCATCAATATCTGATCTCCTTCTTCTTCAGCTGCTATCCTTTCTTCAGCTTCTTGACATATAGTTCAACTTTGCTGTTTCACCAACTTTTTGTTTGACTTCCAGACTTGTCTGTCAGCCTTGAGGTGTACTTTGCATCTGCATGGGCATCTTGTGAAGTGTATTTTTCCCTGTAACCAGTCGATTTCAGGGTTATGGATTTTCAACCATGATTCTCCAACAAGGACATTCTTTTTGCCCAAATTACAGACTGCAAAAGTAGTGTGTTCAGTATGGCCATCGATAGTCATGATGAAATCAATCATTTGTTCTATAGATCCTCCTTGATTAAGTGATCCATTGACATTGTAGACAGGGATAGGTTTTGCCAATTTTTTTGTGTTTAAGTTGTTTTTCTTGATGAATTCTTTGTTGACGTATAATCCTGTAGCACCTGAATCAAGGAGAGCATCAACTTCTAAAATAGCTCCAGTATCCACTGTTTTGATCTTGAGTTTCATTTCAGGGAAACTGGTGACATCAAATAATGTTCTTTGGATATATTCCTTTTTTTTGACAGGAGGAATAACCTGTTGCACTTGGGGCTTCACTTCAGACTGAGAACAAGACAGAACAATGCATGTTAAATAGATTTGGGTACAAGCATTGAGACAATCAACATCCATATCATCAGTCTGAAGCATAGAAAACCTATTATAGGACAGTGAACTTGTGCTCAATTCCTGTCCAACCCAAAACCCAACTGCTGTGCTCCACTCTTTGAGCCATTTGGATCGTTCAATCTAAGACCACATGCCTGAAACTCCTTCTGCATCTCAGCCAAGAAGTCTGCTTCATTCAGCACATGCATCTCTTGAAGGGTCCTCACATTCCCCCTTCATTGTTGTTGCCCTTGAGGGCATCTTGGCTCAGGACACTCTCTGGCAAAATGTCCTTCTTTGCCACAATTGAAACATAATTGAGGGTGTGGTCCTCGGGCTCTATCAACATCCATGGGTTCCCCTGCAGGTGCAGCTGTAGAAGTGGATTGACAAGGGGTGAAATTATGTTGTTGCTGTCCCTGTTGTCTTCCATACTGCTGCTGCTGTGTCTGTCTTCACCCCCAAGTTGATTCAAAGTTTTGCATATCTTGATATGCATATGCCCTGACTCTTGCTAGTCTGACCCATCCTTCTAAATCATGGGGAAGAGGTGTTTCAATGTAACAGGACTGGAGAAGGGGACGATTCATCCCCTTTTTGAATAATGTGCATAGTGCTCCATCATTATATCCAGATGCTGTTTTGTATAAGAGGAATTCAGTGATATATTCCTCTATATGATGACTCCCCTGTGAGATAGTTGTCAACTTCTGTTGTGCCATTTGTTCCTCGTTATGATCTCCAAAGGTAATCTTCATCATCATCAGGAGTTCATCAAAATTTTTGAATGGCTCTTCATACTTGTGAGGCTCTACTCTGTAAGCCTCCATGTCTCTCAAAACTCCTTTCTTCCATTCTTCTGCATAGCCTCCCTTGATGTAAGACAATATAACTGTTACCTTGTCTTTGTCTTTGTATTCTGGGTGTGCATGAAGGACAAGATGAATTTGGTCCAAAAAGGATTGGAACTTCTTTTTGTCACCATCAAAAGGAGTTGGTTCTGTGACATGAACCTTGGGAAGGTGGACATGGGGTGGGAGGCCTGTTCCTGCTCCTGAAGAGGGACCTCCTTCTCCTGATGCTAGGCATGTCATCAGATTCATCATCACTTCCTGTTGTTGTATCAGTAATTTCTGCTGATTCTCGATTATCTTCATCATCTCCACAAAAATCAGAGGTTTGTGCTCTTGATCCATAGGAGCAGATGGAGCAGCAGATGGAGGTACTAGAGTTGCTGCTAAGGCTGTACCAAGACTGTTGATTTCAGATTCTAAGCACTGTGATGTCGACGGTTCTTGATCTCCTAAGCTTGCAAATTGATTCCTCGAGTGAGATTCTGGTTCCTTGCTGTCTTCTCTGTGTGCTGGTGGGGATGGCTGTCTCCTGCTCCACCTGGTTCATTGCAATGTTGAATAATGATGTGTGTGTGCCAAGCGAGAAGATGATGGCAAAGATGAAGGTGGGTAGTGGAGGGGCATGTGATGGGGAGGAGTGAGTAGAAATTAACATTTAGACCTTTGTCTAAAAGGCACTCTGTCCTAGAGCAGGTGTGGGGGGGACAAGGGTGGCATGTAGAAGGGGTGGGTGGTCCCTGAGCTGTTAGAAGACCCACCAAGTTCCCAGGAATCTGTGTATCATATGAGGTCCTCCCAGAATGTCCACGATTGTGTATTGATCGCTCTACTCCAAGTGTCCACCATGTGCATGCTGTGGAGGATGTTGCTGGGTGCAAGGTGGAGGTGTAGGGGGTGAACACTGTAATAACCCACAACAATTTGAAGAGTAGAGGAAGGTGAGCAAGGGACGTAGACTTTAGTCCACAGGCTACAGATACACTCACTCTTGTGTTTCTGCCACTTGCAGTGTTGACAGAAATGGAGAGGAGGGTGAGGGAAGAAAAGTTGGTGATAGAAATGCTTCTGCTCACATTTGGGTTTGTGAATGAAGCCTATGGTGTAGAAAGGGTGGCAGATGAATTGTTGGTGAAAACACCAGTCTGCAGGAAGAGGAGGAATGGGAAAGGTGTGGCAGGGGAGGGAGTTCTGATCAATTGTGAGGCTGACACTAGGCTGAAGCTGAACAATTGGAGAAAGACTAAAAACAAAAAGGGAACAATCATGCTTGAGCTAGCAGATATCCCAGATATATTAGTGTATAGTAAATAAGAGAGAAGAAGAGTACTGTACCTAGTGGATATCCCAGATGATCAGAACTGGAGAATAAACTGCTAGGAATCCTATGTATATATAGTACCTTAGAGCATGCACAGACCATGCAGTACAGTATAGGGCTGGAGAATGAGAAAGTAAAGTAATGATGTCATATCTAATAATAGAGAGGACACGTCAGTGCTGACTGATGCTCTGCAGCAACTGTGGGAGTGATTGGTGATATTCTACAGCAGGTGTGAGAAGGATTGGTGAGCATGCACAGTAAGTGTGAGAAAAGGGATTATAACTAAAGATAGAACAGGCTGATCAGAGATTGGATGACATATGCATCATCAGCCGATAAAGACAAAGAGAAAAAGTATATGACTGTGAGAATTGCTTTGATAGATCAGGAGTGATTGTAAGATCTATGGTGATGAAAGTATAAGAAAATAGAGAAAAATGAGGAGAAAAATAGAGAGAATAATAATGGCCTGACACTAGAGTCCTAAGTATAGTAATGTTGCACAGTAATGTGCAGTAAGTAAACAATAATGTGCAGTATGCACAGTAAGTCATGTCCATTTGTGTAAGTGGTGTTATGAGGCACTTGCTTTGGCACCTCGTAACTTTTTCTTTTTTCTTTTTCTTTTACTTACTATAGTAAAGTGTAGTATTATTACTACAAGTGTGAGCTTAGCTCCACTTTACTTTAGTAAGGACTTATCTTTTCTTTATTCTTTTATAGTACTTAAGTATTTATATACTTGAGTGTGAGCATAGCTCCAAGTACTATATTAAGATTTATCTTTTTTCCTTTTATCTTTCTTTATTTATTATAACATTTACTTGCTAAGGACTATTATTATACAATTAGCAAGGACTCCCTTTTTTCGCTCTTATTTACCTTTGTTTATCTCATGTTCATTTCGCGCTTGTGGCTGAGCCACTTATATCACATGGACACATATTTACTGCGCATTACTGCGCATTATCGTTTACTTACTGCACAATACTGCGCAACTTTACTATAGATAGATCGCTAGTTTGTATAAATAGTTGACAGACTGGCGGTCTTCAAACCCCAGTCTTGTCAACTTCGCAATCTAGGGATTTCCCTTATACTGTGCTTGACCCAAGCTCGCCACTATCCCGCTTAACTCTCTCAAAGAGATCTAAAGTCTAAGAATTCTAAGTCACAACAAACGTTACTAAAGACATCTTACACTTATCACTCTGGATCCTCATATCATTATTGGTGGAATCCTCCTCATAACTATATCATTGATCCCACTCTTCATCGTCATCAGGAACCTCTATTACATTCATCAAACCAATATCCAAACCTTGGTTACCAGGAGTAATATTCTAGACCTTCCCTAAGACCGTCCAATAGGTCGCTCTTAGCAATCAGGGGGCAAGGAGCCAGGCAACCAAAGTGACAGGGGGGTCTCCCAGTGCAAGCGGTGCATCAGTGAGAGATTGTAGGTATGAATGGCAGCATGTACAGCGTACTCCCAGAAGCCCAAGGACAAGCCAGCATGATGAAGGAGGCTGAGTGCATGGTCCAGAACAGAGCAATTCCAGTGCTCAGCTCATCTATTTTGTTGCAGAGAGTATGGAATGGTAAGCTGATGTTCGATACCTCAGTCGCATAGGAGAGTGGAAACAGAGGCCACCAAGTATTCCCCACCATGGTCCATATGCAAGGAAGTAGGCTGCCTGCCAAAGAGAGTGTGAACATGGGCCAGGTAGTGCTCAAGAGCACCAGAGAATTGGTCTTTGTGTGAGAGGAAGTAGACCATGCCAAAGC
This sequence comes from Albatrellus ellisii, assembly GCA_003314395.1. Lineage (NCBI taxonomy): Eukaryota > Fungi > Basidiomycota > Agaricomycetes > Russulales > Albatrellaceae > Albatrellus > Albatrellus ellisii. The sequence continues at coordinate 2,304 of QLPN01004934.1, read as the reverse complement.
CAGAGTAGTCGTCGAGAAAGGATGCAAAATAGAGATGGTGGGAGCCCACAGAGGCAGTGCTGACAGGGCCTACAAGATTGGAGTGCATGAGACCCAGACAGGATGAGGCATGTGAACAGGAGATGCAGAAAGGCACATGAGGGAACTTCCCAAGCAAACAACCAGAGCAAGGGGAGGACGAAATGGAGTGAGCCAGAGGGGAGAAGCCAGATAACTGGGAGGGCCATATATGGCAGACAACTTCTTCAGAGAGATGCCCCAGGCACTCATGCCAAAGCCACAAGGAGGGACGAACGAGCGCATGGAGGGAGTGGATTGGCGACAATGAAACCCAGTACATTCCTTTATCAAGGAAACCTGTGCTGAACACATAATTTTTCTTAGTGATTTCACATCATTTGTCACAGTACATGATGCAAAAGCCAAGGGTGTCGAGTTTACTGATGGAGAGAAAACGACCTGAAGCACTAGGTATGTGCAGAACTCTGGACAGGGAGAGGTGTACTTGTGTTCCATCTGGGAGTTGGTGCTGTCATGCACAAGTGCCCTGACCGAGGCAGGGGATCAGCATTCCATTCCCAACAGTGACAGACCATAGGGATGCATCAGTGTAGGTGTCAAAGTCATCCCAGGACAGTGAGATGTGGTCAGTGCATCCCGAATCAAGCATCCACAGGCCATGCCCCTCATAGTAGCAAGCATTGAATTGAGAAGCAGACACAGTGGACATGACATTTACAGAACTAGGTACATCCATGCTTATCCCCTTTTCCTTGTCCTTATCTCTTTTGTCTAGTCACGCTTTGACATCCACCGGGATTTCATGAAGTGTCCAGCAAGTGTCAATGGTATGGTTGTGTTGTTTGCAATGAGTGCAGAATGAGGTGTTGTGACAACCTGGAGTATTGTGTCCAGGAGTGAATGCGGCGAGAGCAGATCATGGTTTGGTTCATGTCTCTTTGTCCAGGATCTGACTGCAGATGTTTCTGATTGCTAGATGGGTGAGATCAGAGGAAGCAAGGAGTGCGGAAGAGAATGAGCCCCAGGAGGGTGGCAGGGCATGTAGAAGTAGAAAACACATGTTTTGTTTGCTTACTTCTACCCCTGAGGCAACGAGTCAATCTTGGGCAATAATGAGGGCATCAATTTGTGGAGTAAGAGGTGTGTTGATATTGAATTTACTGGTGAAGAGAGCTTGAAAGTCAATGAACACAGCAATAACTGTTTGCTTGCTGTATACTTCTTTGAGTCCTTCCCAAGCTCATCACGCAGTCATGGAGTCACCAGCTACCATGGCCATGGGTTGTGGCCCACAGTGCATGGAAATGACAGCTTTTGCAACATCGTTGTCATGGTTCCAGGTTTCAAGTTGGTCAGCATTGGTGATAGTGACAATGGGCAGGCTGCCTTCGACGTCTTCAGTGGAGGTAATGGGGGTGATAGGTGCTTTCGAGATGGTATACCATATCCCCATGATGATAAGTGCGGATTTGACAATGTTGGCCCATTGTTTGTAGTTTTTGGTGCCTTCCAGAGTGATGTTGATTTTAGGGATGGAAGCAGCGTGAGAGGGAGTGGTGAGTTGTGAGAAGATAATTGCAAGTATGAGATATGTGTGTGAGTTGAGTAAGGTGAAGACGAGTATGGCAGTGAGTAAGAGGGAGATGCAAACAGCCTGGGCAGGGCCCATAACCTGATGAACACAGGCCATAAGTGTAGAGGGAACTAGAATAGTTCTTATTGTTGTGTGACAGCACTACAGTCTACTTATAGTATCTACTGTAGTGCATGGACCATGATCTATATGAGGGTCAAATGTGTGTATCCATGTATGTGCAAGTTGGAGTGTGTGTACAGTAGTATGACAAAAAGGGAAGGTGGAGATTAGTAAGTAAGAGACATCAACAGATATGACATCATTACTTTACTTTCTCATTCTCTGGCCCTATACTGTACTGCATGGTCTGTGCACACTCTAAGGTACTATATATACATAGGACTCCTAGTGGTTTATTCTCCAGTTCTGATCATCTGGGATATCTGCTAGGTACAGTACTCTTCTTCTCTCTTATTTATTATACACTAATATATCTGGGATATCCACTAGCTCAAGCATGATTGTTCCCTTTTTGTTTTTAGTCTTTCTCCAATTGTTCAGCTTTGGCCTAGCATCAGCCTCACATCTAGTTTTGTATAAATAGTTGACAGACTGGCAGTCTTAAACCCCAGTCTTGTCAACTTCACAATCTAGGGATTCTCCTATACTGCACTTGACCAAAGCTTGTTACAAACTCACTCCACACT
>QLPN01004933.1:0-58510 GCA_003314395.1 Albatrellus ellisii | reverse complement strand
GTCACAAGGTCAATCAGTCAGTCATGTTGGATTGGACTTGCACTCTGGAGTTTTTGCCCATGGTCAACTCTATGTTGCATTGTCACGCTGCACATCTGGGGACAGGATCAAGGTCCTCTTTCCTGGGGGTTCCCAGGGGGGGTCAACCTTGAATGTGGTGTATCCTGAGGTTTTGCAGAATATCTTGCCAGGGCCTTGGTGAGTTTTGTTGCTAATAGACTATATAACACTTTCTAATTGAATGTGGTGTAGAAAAAGCAGCAGCAGCAAAGCAGGGAGTGGAGTATTCAGGCAAGATTGGTTTCTGTACTGGATTGGTAAATTGTACTGTTGAATTGCACTGTTGTATTGTACTCACCTATTTTCTCCCCTCCTAGGTGAGGGCATAGGGTCTATGGTGGAAAGGAGGTGATTGGGATTGGTGTATTGGCTTGGAAATTGGAGTTGGTTTGTGAACTGGGATTGGTCTGCAAATAGGTAGAGAAATGTTTCCTTTTATTCCCTATTGGAACAGCATATGTTACCTCTTATTCTCTGGATACTCCTTGGTCTGTAAATGGGTAGAGCACTGTTTCCTTTTATTTTCTGTTGCAACAAGCTATGTATACTTTCACAGATAATGTCCTATTACTCCGTGTTACAATGCAACAGGTTTTTACAGGGCAGGGACAGGGACATTGGTGAGGAATGTTGCAACTCATTTAACTATGTCCATTTAGTCAATGTTGCAATGCAATAGGATAGGTCTCTACTCCATAGCTGGAGAGGCAATTGGAATTGATCTGTAGATAGATAGAGTATTATTTTCTTTTATTTTCTGTTGCAATAAGCTATGTATACTTTCACAGATGATGCTTTATAATTCAATGTTGCAACGCAACAGGTTTTTACACTAGTTATAAAGATGGAAGCAAAGAGAAATACATGAAAGTATTCGAAAGAACAAGCTGGAAGGGTCGCGAATCGGCAATCGCTGATTTTCCTAAAATGGAAAGTGCATGCGCCGGTTTGTGATCCCAATAATCTATGGGATCTGGGCCTCCAATCCTCTACAGTGCTGGAGATTTCGCATTTTTGCAACTTTCTCAAACAACAAATTGAAAATTTTGAGAGGACATTTCATACATGATATAGAATGCCCATGAATATCTTCAAGGCAGGACTACAAGTGTGGAAAGTGTTATGGCCAGTTGTTCACCTCTTGTCCCATGTTCAACTCCCATCCCATGATAGTACCGGCAAGTGCTGTGAGCAGCTTTCTTTTTTTATGCATATTCCTGCTACCGAAGGTAGCCTGAATGTGTATTGTCGTCCACTAATGTTGTTATTTTTGACGTGCATTTTGAAAAACTCTCCTTTTTTGGCTTCACCCTATCTTTTCGGATGTAGTCGGATACCGTACTATCAGTTGAGGGACTGTTCTGACGCCCCTATGCACAGTTCGAGCTACTCGGTTACACTCACGCTGTGCCAAAGCCCCACGCGACGACGCCTCGCTGATCCTCAGATGGTCCTAGTATTTATGCTATGTATAACCCTGGGTTAAGTTCGGGCTCTGCCTATCATGTGGTCTCAATATGCTGGGTAGTGATTAGTATTGATCATTGTGACACTTAATCCTATAAATGAAACAATACAACTAAAAAGTGTCAAATCAACATGTCGAGATATGCATCTTACAGCCTTTCCTCGTCCTCCTCGATCGCTTTGACTGCATCAAAGATCTCGCCAAGTGCAATCCAACCAAAGCTACTCGCACCGAACATGCCACGTCCTACGTGATTCAGAGAGACCCTCCAAGCCGCCCATGCGCAAGCGAGCCACTCTTCACGTGGAGAATCGTCCTCTCCACAGATATTACTTCTCACAAACTTAACAAGGTAGGCGGTTTGCTCCCTCAGCTGGGCCATCGCATCCTTCCTTCTCCGTCTCTGCGGACACTTTGCCACTATTGTTCCGATGACCGCCTCCGCTTCCGTCAGCATGGCGTCCTTCGCGTGGGAGAGACATTGGGTGACGCAGATCGCCTGCAGGTCGACTGCATACTGAGCCAATAAGTCTGCGACGAGTTTGAGGAATCCGCTGTGAGGCTCGGTGTCGATAAACTGTGAAACTCGTTCCTCGACAGCTAGGAATATGTAGTCGTCCGGTTGATCTAAGCAAAGGTCGGCGAAAAGATCGTCGAGAGTTGACTCGTCGTCGGTTTCTACGTTAAAATGACGGTGCTGCCGGTAAGCTTCTTCCTTTGCAGTATCCAGAGCCGGAAGATTGATAGCGCGGAATAGCCTTCCAATAGCTTTGAGACTTGGGTAGTAATTTTCTGATCTCTCAACATTGACGGTCTCCGGGGCGTTCCAGTCTGGCTTTATTCGCGACAGGAGCTTTGGTACCCTGTCGATTGTAACTGGATTCCCACTTTTGGGATAATCAACAGCGTCGCTGTGGACTTGTCCGAGGTTGATGCAGTTTTCGTCAAATATCCCATGCTCGCTCTGGTCAGCAATAATGAGCCAAGTGGTGGCGACCATCCCAAGGATCTTTTGTGCAGTTAGTAATGCCGTACCGCAGATCAAAGAAATATACATACATCGCTGTTGATATAGTCGGCCACAAAATCTGCGACATCCTCCATCGTGCTTGGTCGTGGTAATAGTTTCTTTGTAGCTGGTGTGTATTTTGCGGGAAGCTGATTGCACTTGGGAGGATGCAAGTCTTTCATGGGTGTGACATTATAGACATCACCATCCAGGTCGCCTCCTCCCAGGTAAGAAGGGAGGGGCCTATCACCTATACAAAATTCAGATAAAGACAGGTTATTAAATAGCTCTGTGTTACCTCTAACAGAAAATACTACGCTGTTGGGAAGACGCTCCTTGGAAAATGGAGAATTCGGCGGCGGTTTTCCAATGGCATGAACCATCTGAACATCGCCAGGGTGGATCGTAGGCGACCGAGAGATAAGGATGGGGCCTTCCAAGTACTCGATCACACGAGTCTCTGGTATCTCAACGCACGCAAATATTTCCCCTTCTCTGAGGTATCCATGGATATCAGCGACGCCGACGAGGGTATAGCCGTTGGGAACAGGGATCCGGGCATGATGTTTGAGGTCACGAAGGATATGGTGACGGGATTTTTCCAACAAATGGTGATAAAAACCATCATCTTCAGGCGGTATAAGACCAAGCTTGTAGAGGTGTTGGAGTACGGATGGAAGACGATAGGAGCCTCCAAGACCGAATTGCTCCATTATCCTGGCGGCCTTGCTGAACGACTCGGTTATTTGGTCAACGTCACATACGACCGCGTCCTGCAATTTCTTGAAAACCGAGTAACGGACGCCCAGGCCTTCTAGAATCATAATGAGTGGTCGATTGAGATAGTAGTTGCTGGGCCTGACGAATGCCTGTGCAATCTCGATTTCTCGGGACTCGGGAGCTTCAAACTTGATCATAGACGGTCTGAGACCAATTACATTGCCGGTCAGCTTGTAATCAACGCTGAGCATTCCTTTTGAACCCATGAAGCGAACCTGGAAACAGCGAGGATATGTGCGGGTGTGACGAACAACGCGTTTGCGACCGCGCTGCTGTTCTCGCCATATTTCGTGAGCTAGATCTTTTGAGATAGTCCCAACGCCGTCCGTAAAACACCAAGGAGAGCCCGGGGCTTTAATGTCGTCCAAATAGTAAATTTCCTCGGCTTCGATGCGGATGGAAGCGTCAGTGGTGGTAAAAGCCTGAGACACCCTTGCTCCATAGCGAGCTGGGCAATAAATCAATTCGGGGTCGAATTCAAGATCATTGAAATTTCCCAAGCGCGAGATGATCGTGGGTGCATCGATGCGCTGACTGTAACTATCCTTGAAAGCTTTGACGAACCAGACCGTATGGGATTTCAGCGCTGACTGCGAATAGGCCAGGAAATGGAATCGTCGACCAGCGATGAGCAGACCTTCACGAAGAATACGCCGTACCCATCCATCAATGAAATCCGGTCCGTCAACGTCTCGGTCTTGTTGGTACTGTAACCGATTCTCCTCTACGAAGCTGACCCGGATAAAACTATCCAGGTTATCGGCGTACATGCGAGTTACTCGATTAGAGCGCTCCGGGAGTGGACCCTGCAACTTCATCGTGGTGGGAGTTACCGCCACATGATAACATTCGAACATTCCACTATCGGCAGGGTTACGATAAAAGCTGGAAGAGTGTGTCGAGAATTCTTGTTTGCAGCGAAGAAAAAGATCCTCGAGACTCATCTCCGGGTCAATGTCTTGAGAAGCTAGTCTAAGTTGCGAAGCAAAATGACGTATCAAGTTAGAGACATATGTTGGTCCTTTATCCATGACGAGTAGATCGATGTGAGGGCGAAGTCGGAGTATCTCTTGAGCATCAGCAAGGACGTCCCGGAGTATGATCTCCAACTGGAAAGCAACGATCCAGTTCAGGCGAACCAGCCACATCGTATAAGTGTTTATATTTTCCTCGGAAAAGATATGGCAATATTCTGCGCTGTAAGAAAATTTCCGAGGGGTTTGCAGACGCGTTCTTTTGCATAAGTTGCGAAAAGTCTCCAAGTCGCTGCTCCTTCCACAAACGAGCCGAATTGCAAGGGACGAGTAGGGAAGGATACGGAAATAATCAGGATCATCAGGGAAAAGGTTGCAGACACGCCTTCGCTTGGGTTGGTTACGGCTTCCGGACAAAGCTGACTGGTTTGGCTCCAGTTCGTAAATTGGAGGGGATGTCAAGGCAAAGAAGATGACGGGAGATGGGCCATCTTTTCCTATGGACGACCAAGAAATATGAGAGAACGGAAGGACAATGGTTCGAGAACCGGAGGATCCAAGAATCCGGATGCGAAGTTCCCGTTTTTCTTGTGCAGAAACCAGAATACAGTCACCGTGAAATAACTTCTCCCACTCAGCAGAAAACCGCCCATCGCGAGTCTCCCAGCCATATTGAACCTGTGTAATTGCCACTATTTCGGTTTGTGCCTGCCTTCTATGCACCTCGCTCTCAACAACTGACCTCGACGAGACGTAGGGCGTCCGCTGCAGTTGCTGAATTCTGGCCTGGTCTACGGGATTCTTGCTAAGAGAAAATCCAAGCAGTCTTCCGCTGAGTGGGACGAAGCAAGTCGGATGATTGCCCCCATAGAGCTCGAGGAACTCCAGTCCAATGTTGTGGCTTGGCACTGAGAGAATACCGCAGCCACCATGATTCTGGAAAGGTTTCTTCGAAGCGAAGAGAATGACAGAAAAGTTGAATTGAGGGTCGGACGAGGATAAGAATGGGGGGTTGTGTAGGACTTGTTCTAGCGCAATCTTGAGATCCAGCTGCGTTAGTTTGTATTCGATGTTGCGCATGAAGATATCCATACTGTCCGACAAAGCAGGGTCGTCAGGGAGCTATGCATCAAATGTCTGGAGGATACAAATCATAAAATGAGCTGACCTGAGATCGTCCAGAAAGGACTCATTAAACGTATCGTATCGTAAGGTATATATACCTTCTCGCAGTCGCTCACTTCTTCAGCATCAGACGACTTTGGGCCAACGAAATAGGAATCTGCATAGCGCCTTCGTAATACGAAGATCCGAATACAACGACTAATCTAAGCGGCACGTGGTCCTCCTATTTCTACACGTGTGACAGAGTCAACGCCAAACAGCAAGTGCTGCGGACAAGGTATATGTATTGTGTCCCTGATAAGATGTTCTCTCTCACGATGGACGGGCCAGAATGGAAAGTTCGTAGGTATCAATAGAGCAAGGCGCTGAAAGTGCCGAAAACAGCAAAAGAACCTGTCGACGATATCTGTTGGGAAGCCGAAGACGCTGTAGTCGGCTCATACCGGTGTGTGTACATGCACAACAACGAATTTATGCTTTCAAGTCACCGTTTGGGCGTTCAGAATTCCAGATAGGCACAGGTCGTCATCTACATCCTGGGCTAGGCTGGTCAGGATGCATGCATGGGAGCAGACGGAAGGTATTGTCGGATTTCACGCCGACTGGATGCTAATCTATCTTCGATGGCAGCCTGCAACAAGCAGTCATCTCTAACCGGTCTAAAAATGAAGGCGACCAAGCAGTACCAGATCAGTCATGGCCCTGTATTCCTCAAAATCTGCACGGATCCAAGCAATGGTTTCTTTTCTGGCTGACGGATCCGGAATAGCTGGCAAAATGTTAGATGTGAATTTAAAACGACCGAACTATAAGAATGGCCTACATCGAGAGGCACGAATGGCATGGCGGTATAGATTGTAAATTCGATGTCTGAGAATGAAATGCTTTAAAGTGAGGTCATACATGATGTGGGACAGTGGGACAGTGGGACAGTGTGGTCACATTTGTGGTAGTGTATTGTACGTAGTTGGAGTGTAGTGGCTGGTTCGGTCACAATTCAGTTGTTGCATTCAAGTCCCGCGTGGGCTGGCGAATTCGAAGACTACTTGGGTCCTCCCTCCGCTTGCCTTGTGCTTAGGACGTGGCCAACCTTACAACGTCCTGTTCTGCATCTCTTTTACTATGACCTCAGCTCAGTCCATTTCCTCTTCCTCTACAAAATCCACTTCCTCTTCCCGCAACTTGGCGGCTCGTAGTGCCGTGGACGATGTTGTCGACGTTATGAACAACGTTTCTTTACACCCTGAACAACAGTCCTCTGAGCACTCTAGTCGTCGTCAAGACAGCGTGTCCCATCTTCGCCCTTTCATTTCATATAGTCATGCCCAGTTACTTTTCTTGTCCAGATCCCCCCTGGTCCAGGTGCCCGATGGCATGCCTCTATTGAAGGTGTGGTTTGGGTGTGTAATACGGTCATTTACCTGTATACATGCTGACTCGCCGGTCAGTGACTGGAATGAGCAGGTTGCCACCAGAAAAGAAACTGAGTCCACAACGGCAACATCCGCTACAAGAGATAGACGGTCAGTTTCTTTCCCTCCAAGTGACCATTGGTGAATCCTCATTACCTCGCATATAGCTTTCGCCGTGACCAGGAAGATGGAGGTATGAGGCTTTAGTCATTTGATTTCGTGTGTTTCGTTCAATGATGCAAATGTCATTGTCAGAACCTCCTCCGCGAGCTACTTTTCGTTCTACGCTTTCGCAGCCATCTCAAATGGGCAACTTCAAGCATCAATCTATTCGCACTAGTGAACGCGAGCGGGATGGTGACAAAGATAGAGACAAAGACCGTGACGTCCGAGATCGAGATGGCCAGGAAAGACTGCGAAGCGTATGTCCCTAGTATCTAGACGTCACATAGCGAACTCTCACTCCATCCTAGCTCTCTGACAAGTACGATCGAGACCGGTTAGCCTTACCCTCAAATTCCAATGGCTTACGAGCTAGAGACAAGGATTCTGCTCCTCATCTCAGCACTGGAACGAGCAGACTTAACCCTCAGAACTCACTCGTATCGGGTCCTACCCGTAGGAATGAAGGGCGCGATGCAGGCAGGAGAAAGCCAGGTGAAGCTAGTGACGATTGGAGAAGAGGTGAGATATTTGTGCTCATCATGGCAAATGTATTTAAGGCATATCTTCCAGGGCGGGACGACCGTAAGTGCACTTGGTGGATTGCCTTTGCGTGATGCTTCACGTCCCTCTGTTCCCTACTCATTACTTTTTTATCAGGTTCGGATAGCATACGGAAAGATCGTGACGATCGTGACAGACCTCGCTCCAGAGTTCGTGACTCTTCGAGGCAAAGACGTGAGTCTTCTGTTCGACGTGATCGGGAGCGTGACGATAGGGATCGTGACCGTGAAGACTATCGCCGTGGTAGAGATGATTATTCTCGTCGTGACAAGGATTCTGAACGGGATACAAATGATGATGGCAGGCGTTGGCGGGATGACGGAAAGCGAGAGGAGCGAATTGCTTCTCGAAGGGAGCCTCGGGACCGTGAGCATCGTGAGAAGGACCGTGATCGAGGCAGCAAAAGTGGTGTTGATAAGGGTACACATGACACTACTTGGGACCATGATCGACCGCGGGAGCGCGACCGCTGGGCTGCCGACGATCGTGATGGGCGTCCGAAGCGGGCAGGCGGTCGTGATAGGAGGGCAGGCAGTGGCGACGAGGGCAGGGAGAAGGAGGAACGCCGGGATCGCGAACGGGACCGAGAGAAGGAGAAGGAGCCAGCATGGATGGATACTTATATTCCAAGCAGTCCTTGCGGTGGCATCCTTGGGGGAAAGCCAGCAGACGGAGAAATGGACAGCATACAGGCGTGGAAGAAAGGTATGAAGGAGAAGGAGATGAAGGAGAAGGCCTCCGAGGCCTCTCGGGAGAAGGGTGATGTTGAGTCCTCAGATTCTCTGAAAACCGATGCCGTGAAGCCTCCGACAGAGAACCATATGGATGAGATCCAGCTCTTCAAGTTAATGATGAAGAGGGAAGAGGAGAAGAAGAAGGTGGATGGTGAGCATGGTGAGCTCGGCGATGCTTCTCCACACAATGCGCGTCCAGTGGACATTGTTACCTCGGGCGTAAACGGCTCGCAAGAAATAAGTAGGTGTACGGAGTTAACATTTGGCGAAGGCAAAGCTGACTAGGCGTCTGCAATTCAGTGGACAGTCCCCAAGGTTCAAGTCATCCGGGAGGAGAGCGCAATGCATTCGTTACTCTGGCCCATCGACCTATTTTATCTGCCTCGTCTTCGTCTTCGTCTCTTTATCACCAATCTGCGTTAGTCGTACCAGCTTCGGACACGCTTGCCGAGCATTCTCAGCCGCTGTCTACCACTATTCCATCTATTCCGTTTGATCCTCTCCCATCCTCTGGAAAACCATCGACTCCGTCCGTCGAATCTCCAAAAGGTTCACGCTTCTTTCCCAATCCATCGCCATCTGAAGGTGTACCATCACAGTATATGGAAAGGATATCAAGTGCACAGATAAAGTCGCCCGTGCCAGGCCAATTCAATCCACCTCCTGGTTCTCGACTTTTAGCCTTCGGATCGCGCACTCCTTCCGCCACACCCAGCTCTACGAAAGGGCCTGCATTGACGAGCCAGCCTTCGCAAACTGGATCGTATACCTCTTCGCACCAATTGCAAGGTGTTCAGCCACCAACATCGAACTCATTTTCGCCGGACTTTCCACGTCTAGGGCACGATATTGAAATCGCAAATACTCAGCTAAGAGCAAGCACTCAGCTTAGGAACCCTGGTCCCGATGCACCTCGGCCCCAGCTAAATTTGTCACCCTTCGACAACCAACTACGATCCAATCTTCTGTCAGAAGAACGGGAAGCTATACTCCAATCGGAGGCTCTACGACGGCAATCGATTGCGTCGCTAGGAGAACGCTCACAATATGGCATCTCAGTCGAACCTTCTGCGTATCACGAACTTTCCATTTCGCAACCAGGATTTTCCCTCAATAATCTGAACGCAAACTACGAACCGCCACTTAGTGGAACAGATCCAAATAGCTTCCCACAATCGAGGGGTAGCCGCTTTGCCAAGTTCTTTGATGGAAAATCGCGAGAGGCTCAGCTCCCGGGAATGGTCAAGGGTCAGAGCACGTTTGGACATTCGTCACCCTCGCCTTTGGCTGGTCTGAGGTCTGACATAGGGACTCTACATGATGTCGTCGCTGGTCATGCTGACAATAGAACCATGGAGGACATCTTCGCCATGCTACAAAATTCTGCTCAAGTATGTTTTGTCACAACTTATTGTTCCATTAACACTCAATGTTCGCGATAGGGACAGCGAATTAACCCCATAAATTCGTTGAACCAAATGTCCTCGAATGGTCCTTACGCACCCAACTCCTCAAATGTACATGCAACCCATCCTCAGCTCCAAGGTTTGAGCCAAGGGCGCAACTTGGATGTCCTGTACGACAACCATTTGGATGACAGAAGCTTCGTTCCGGATGGGCTGGTTCCTGGACTACGCTCTGCTCCACCACCGCGGAGGGAAAGTGTCGGGGTATTCCACGACCAGCTGGACGATTCGATGGTTTTCAATGTACATCCACGTCTGCCTTCGCAGCGCGGTATGGACCAAATATACCCTGGGCCAACACAATCTGTGTTCTCACAACAACAGGCAGGGTTGCAACGCAATGCCGGATTACCCCTGCAGCAGCCCTTCCGTAACGGCCCTTCACCGATTCCGAACCAAAACATCCTTCACACTTCCCAACGATTACCCCCCGGCCTGGCTAATCTTGGTGGCCGTCCTCCTCATGAACCATCTCAATTCCTAGGAACATCCATAGGTCCAGCGTCTGGCGGCGGAGCTCACGCCACTGCACCGCAAGCCTCCTTTAGTAATAACTTTCCTGGCGGTGCCGGTCCTGGATATGGAGTTCCTCAACTACGTGGCCCCCTTCCTGGCCCTCATCAGTTACAAACCTCTCTCGGTCACAACCCGATGTTGGGGTTGGGTCAACCCAACAAGCTGGACCTTCGCGCTCAAGGACAGTCACAGCTATTGGGTATGGGAAACGGTGTTGGCGTTGGCGTTGGAGTGGGTGGGAATATTCGGGGACCTGGTGTTGGATTCAATCCCCAGCAAGGACCAACAGCGCAACTACAAGCACCCCACCTAGCCATGCGGCAGCAGCAGCAACAGCAACAGCTGCCGCCACACATGATTCCTCCTCACATGCTGCCACCCCACATCCAACAACAAGGACCACCGGGCGCGAGCGCTCAACCTGCGCATGACCTAATGGCATTGCTGATGGGTGGCCCACCCCGCGAATGAAGCACACGATTTCCTTTACCTGGACTCCTCATATGTATAGACTTTTGCAGGTACTTTTGATCATCTTCAGCCGTTACGAAAATGCGTTCCTTCATCATATTTGTCAATTCTCTTGATTTTGCGCTGTCGCGATTGTAAGCATCATTTGATAATGAGTCACCATGTGGGTATGGCCCTCGCCTTGGTCCACACTGCCTGATCCGATTCAGTAGACCTTTGTAATACTCAGACTGCATGCAGGTCATGTTACCACATTGACTGAAAAAAACGTATCATGGTTCCAAAGCCTATGTCTTACGGTATTTTGTAGAAAATCTTGCGACGACTTGTTAGAATATCCATGAAAACTGACTAGGGGCAAACTTATTTCGCTCCAGATCAGGCATTATAACCCCACCACTCCACGCATCATGACGTACTTCACTTAAGTCGAGGGACCATCACACCCGACAATATCGATGTATCCATCGTGGATGATGTCCTGGCAGATGCGGCCTATAACGCTACGCCCGACGATACCCCTCTGGCCGACAAAAACGCAAAACCGAGAAAACAGTGACCAGATTCTGACTGTGACGTTGCGTATTGCGACAGGAAAGGCTAATCTACAGGTGACGGGTTCGATCGTCGTTCTGTCGAATGTGCTCAGCTGCGCATCTACAACGGTGTTTGATCAACGGCATGAATCCTGGGTTTGCACGCACTGCCTTGGCCATCCGTTCTGCCTCCGTTCCAACAGAACGAAGCCACGCATGGTCAGGTCCGTGTTAAAAATAACGGAATCAATCATATCAATCCGGAGGGCGGGAGCAAGGCCTTGGGAGTCTCTGGGCATCCGGAAGGTGTCTGGGAGTTTGCTTACCTGCACCGTGCCCTCATCATGGACAGGTCGTGTTCGGGACATGCACGAGGACAAGACCATTAGGTATCAGCTGTGGGTAAAATCATGAAGCTTGAGTCTCACACTCCGGAGTCGGCCCTCCTTACCGGTGTTCGTAAATGCACCACTCCTCGGAAGAATATTCCCCTACCGGTCTCTTGGGTTACTTGGCAGGAGAGGCACCTACTGGCATCTCAGAGCATACTTGGCAGTTGGAAATACAGTAATGGAACATATCTGTCGTCCAAAAAAAAAAAAAAAGAGTGTACGACTATGACAGGTTTACCTGCAAGTCTTGTGCAAAACCAGGGTGCTCATTTTTGGTCCTTTTGATGGAAGAGCTCCAGTCGAGCGCAGCGAGAACGCGTGCGAGGGATAATTAGCAAGCACGTGAGCACATGGCAATGCCTAAACTTGGCACGAGAAGCCGAGGACTCCGCCTAATCGCGTCGAGCAAGGTGTCCTCTCACGCCGCCTCACTTTGCTCTCCGTACCTTTTTGCGACCCACTTTCCTCCCTTTTGTTTCTCAAAACATTAGCTCTTTCGCACGGTAGCGTCTCGATCCCCAAAGAGTCACCAGGTTTTTAGGGTATCTCCGTGGCAGCTCAAAAAATTTCAACCCACCCCTTCGCCCTCGCGCGCGCGAATCGTTGCGTTCTTCGTGTCGCCGGCCTGAACATTCCCCAGAAAGATCGACTATTCCCAGAACGTTCTGGGCCACGTTTTGGCTCAAAAAGTGACGAGCAGGGCCAGAGTTCTGGTATCTGTGGCATTGGTGGTAATTGATGCTGAGTATAGCATAGACGCTGGCACTCTTGTCAACATGGGTTTAATCAAGTTCGAATTTTTCTTTGACATGTAGTACATGCACCAAGGTGAGGGTGCCATTTTCACAACCATCTCATACATCGTGCCTCTTGTGCATGGAGCGGCGCGGGAAGGTGGTGAAGAGGGTAGAAGAGATGTAAAGGCAGCAGCAATGCGGTGGCGGCGGCATGGGCGAGAGGGGCGTGTGTAAGATGAGCAGATCCATATGCCTATCCTGCGTATTGAGCCAGTGGTGCATGCTGGCTACCGTTGTGGGGGCAATGATGGGCAGAGGGTGGGAGGCAGGGCCTTGCGAGGAGCGACGTACAAAACGAGTACGGACGTGCTCATTCGTACTGTCAGTTTCGTGTCTGTGTGACCGCAGAGAGAGGCAAGGAAGGCATGCACAAGAGATCCAGAACAAGCACGCATGATACTCGTTCCGTGGCTCTTGCACTTGGAGGGGTTGGGGCGGCTGGCATGGGCGACAAAGCGGGTGCGATGGGCAAGGGCAAGGGCGGCATGTGGGCAAAGGGCATGAAACAAGCGCTGCGCGGGTTCGCTTCATGCCCTGGTCCACACTGAGCGGGCAGGTGAGATGCGGCAGGCATAGAACAACCAGCAAGCGGGCAGACAAAGCTGCAGTGGCTGGGTAACGGTAGTAGGCAGGTGTGCTGTGTTCCACTATAGTGGGTGAGTCAGGCAGCAGCGGCAGCAAAGAACAGGAAGCGAATGGGCCATGCTTTTTGTGCTCGCTGGCCAGGCTGTGGCTGCGGCGAACAGGGTAGCAGTAGAAGCATACGACGACACAAGCAGACGGCTGCAAGGCGGCCCAACAGTCCCAAAAAGGAACTGGAGACCCACACACACCTTGCACTAATTGCTTACATTCATGCTTACAGCTAATATTCACGTTCTGAGAATCTTTCTCTGTATAGTGCCCTTGGTTAGCATGCATGGTGGGACTATGGTAGGGTGCCGCGTACCACCGCATGAGCCAGGTGGCGGGGCGGGGCGGGGCAGGGGAGGAGACAGGTAGGGTAGATCAGGGAATGTGAAACAGA
The DNA here is from genome assembly GCA_003314395.1 of Albatrellus ellisii. Lineage (NCBI taxonomy): Eukaryota > Fungi > Basidiomycota > Agaricomycetes > Russulales > Albatrellaceae > Albatrellus > Albatrellus ellisii. The sequence goes on along the minus strand of QLPN01004933.1, from coordinate 45,017 downwards.
CAGGGTGGGTGAGACAGTTAGGGTGAGACAGACAGGGTGAGATAGACAAAGTGGGACAGACAAAGTGGAGCAGGAAGTGACAGACAGCAGCGAGAGGCGCGGTGGCAGTAGATACACAAAAGACCCGAAACGAGTACCCTACATGGTGGTTTGGGGAGCAGGGTGAGGTTAGACAGTAGCAGGGGCAGACGCAGGGTGGGGCAGCAGGTGCGCACGAAAACAAAAGCGATAGAGCGAGTGCATTGTTGTGAGTACAGAGCCTTGATCGACTTTCCAAGTCCGACTGACTAGCCACCTACAAGTATCACATGGAGTTTAACCGCCGTCCACAGAAGGTATTTCCTTTCCGGTAGCAGCGCACCCAAGATCTCAGATTCAGTCCAAAGCGTTACTCTACCAAGAATATCTGGTCGCAATACACTGCAACTCGCTTCTCCCCAAGTTACAGTACTGCCGCGCCCCTACCCTTTCAGGCTCTTGCCTCAAAAATGCTTTACCGCCGGCGGGTCTTCGTTACCGTCGCCAAGCAGAATGACGAAATGAGTGGAGGTGGGTGTGTCAATAACAAAGGCGCTAGTACTTCTGTTCTTGTGTCGAAGCAGAACCTGCCGTTGCGTGAGTCAATGCTAAATGATTGACACCGTGGTGAGTCCCATAACTACCGAAATCGTTTACCCGAGGACCACACATCCCATTTCACAATGTCTTACAAGGCCGCTTCATGTTCCCACTGGCGCGGGGGCTTAAGGAGTCACAACATTATATACGTGAGCATTTGCACACAGGTACACATAGAGATGATGACAGCCCTGCAGTAGTCTTTCTCTCCATTCCCCAAGGTACACCAATATTTTCCAATTTCGTCATTCTAACTGGCTGTGTGACACACGCAAATATGTCAACGTAACGCAGGTCACTCAGTCGGCCTTACTGTTGTATTCCTCCTTGGACCGGTCCCATCGCTTTCCAGAAATCCGCGGTCTAGGTGGCGCCAGTGTTCCACTCTCTGCGCTCTTGAGGTATCAATGGTTGTGTACATGCACCACGAGCTGTCGTCGGATGAACTGTGAACAGCGCAGACACACAATCCTACACCTGAGGAAACGCTCTGATTGATATACTAAACATAGCGTCACAAATACGATCATTTGATTGATCGACAAGTTGTTTATTAAATAATCCACTATATGCCTGGCACATCAAGCAAATGGATCGGTTCTACAGTCTGCAGGGATGTGCGCCTTTGGGAGAGCAAACTGCCTTTACACGGCCATTCGGCTCCTTATGGTCCGGTGTGTAAAAGTCATCAATCCAATCTTACGAAACCTGCCGTCAGGAATTACTTTACGTCAAATTGGCGAGGAGTCATGGAAGATGGTCGACAAGACGTGAGGGCTTTTGCGTGGCTGAGAACAGGTGAAAGGATGCACTGGCAGATAAATAACCAGAGACTTGTGGACTAACCCAGTATTAACCCCAGTCTGAGACTCTATTTTGTAAGCATGGGCGTCTCTCTAGGCACAAGCGTGCCTGAAATTCGATATCCTATGGAATGGCTAGTCAAAGAACCGACATGCTGGCCAGCTCACTACTCTCCAGCAGCACACAAGAAATATGTACATTTGTGGCGTCCCGCGTAGCAATTATCCAGGTAAACCACAACACTATATCCAAACTTAGAGGTCTTGTATCGCCAACAGAAGCGGAAATGGGCGGCGAGGGATAACTATGCGGCGGGCACAGGCGACACGGCAATAGAAACGCCTTACATAACTATCCCAGACTATGGGCGAATCAGTGACATTTCCTGCCTGCAGGCAGGAAAACGTGGTGGAAGTTTCTCACTGTAAATATGGGTGATATCTCCGGGACAACCAGCAAGAATATTAACAAAAGTGAGCTAATCGATACACGCCCTTTGCGCATTGCACCCCCGCCTTTCAAAGGCAGCTTGCACGATACTCGACGCCATTTTCTCCTCCCTCCCTCCTCCGCCATCTGCACTCCGTTGGCACATTGCGGCCGGTCTTGTGGAGGCCTAGTATCGTTGCTCGGCTTCGTCACTCACTCGCCGCGGCTTCAGACGCATCGTCCCCTCGCAACTGATAGAGCTCGACAGCATTCCAGTCACTCGTTTTTTTCATTCACCCCCAGTCCTTTCTTTAACTATCTTGCTAATCCAATCCACCCAAGCTACGCTTACCCACTGCTCCTTAATCATCACCTACCTACATCGACACTCCTTGACTCTGTTGACATCTGCCTGCCAGCTCAGCTATCGTTGCTCCCATCGTAAGTCGCTGTGATTAACTGCGAAGAACTTGCTGATTTGGGAAATACATATCGTGGGTGATCGGAGTAGGGCGTTTTTTCAAACCCATCCGGTATCTATTGTTGTCGTCGGTGAGTGGGGTTCTGTTTGGTGACGAATACGTATTGACGGAAGGACGCAGGGCCCGATAGCACCCTTGAAGACAGGGAGTACAGGTTGTGATCCATTGTAAGTGGCTCGACGTCATCGACGCTCATTGATGTTGTGTTGCCGACGTCGAAAAACGTGGTGCGTGGGAAATGCATTGCCACGGCAATGATTGCGGACCAGTCCGACCTTACTGCTGCAGCCGTGCACGCAGACCCTTGATTTCCCCGCAACTGCCGTCCCTACACAAACCCCTGCGGGTCTGCCTCTGTAGTAGATGCAGTTTTACGCCCTAGGTTTGCCATGTCACATTAGGTGGTGGACGGCGACAGCGAAGACGTTGGTGAGAGGTGTGAAGGCAGCATTAGATGCCGAAATGGATGAGCTGCAACAGTGATCATATGGGCATTATCTAAAAGACATTGATGATAGGGTCAGTCGGCTCCTGGCCGGTGATGACAATTTGAATCGGCCTTATTTCCAATACTTCTTGTTTTTTTTTTTTCGAATTCTTCTACATTCCCACTTTTGTCTTTACCTGATCCGGCTCCTCGGCGCCCTTATATCCCCCAAGTCCGCCCTTTTTCTCTGCTCTCTCATCTGCCTCGTCCTCGTCGTCCTCGACGTTGGCGTTAGGTCTCCTGTCTGTTTTCCCTGTACGCTGTTAACGACCTTGTACGCTGACGACGACTTTCATCTCTGCTCGTAGGCATCCTTATTTTCTTTTCCATCTCCGTGTGTCGACTTGACCATCGTACACACGCGTCTCTGCCCTGCCTCAGCTACCCTCTTTTCCCGTGTATCCTCATAGTTCGTCGTTGGAGTACCCGCGACGGATTTTCATGCGATTGCTGTTGTTGCATTTGGTGAGTGCATCTAAGTTTTGACACCGACAGATCGCTGCTCCGCCTGACGGCCTGTGGCGCGCGTCATTGCATGCGCCTTACATGCATTCCACTTGGTCGTGCTCTCTATGTTGTGCATTGCTCTCTACCCCCTCTTCTCCCTCCATCCCGCTCTCTCTTCCTCATTTTCATTTCCTTCCGTAAGGCGTCTCTTGTCACCATTCGCCTTATCGCGTTTGCTCCCGGCGACTTCATCATGTCTATCTCTGCCCTCTCGTCATCATCCTTTGCTAACCCGCATTCTTGCACGCCTGTCCCCCATCGCCCTCCCACTTCTAGCCCTCTCTCAGCCGTCTGCCCCCCTCTGACTCAAGTCCCTACCCTCACCATGAAGGACATTTCCATCCCCTCTAGGTCTACACGTAACCCCGTCTACCCGAGGAAACGCCCATCTCCTCATGGTATATCCAAGTCCCGCAAACAACAGTCGCCCATCTCATCTATGCACGCTGCCCGAAAATCCCCTCGAGGGGCAAAGGTAGAACTTATCTTACAGCGCCAGCGTGAGGTCCAGCTCGCTGCAATGCGCAAGGAGGGTGCTTTGCTCGAGGATGAGTATCGTGACGAAATCCGCTACTACATGCACCAAATGGAGGTACGGATCACGATCATCCCTCGCCACGTTTACTATAGCTCATCTTTACTCAGCGGTACACGATGAGTTCGACCGCGTCCATGGATCAACAACCGGAAATCAAATGGCATATGCGACCTTGCCTCGTCGAGTTCCTCGTGGAATTACATTTTACCTTTCGACTTCGGCCAGAGACGCTCTACCTGACTCTGAACATCGTCGATCGTTATGTCTCCCGCAGAATCGTATATATCAAGCATTATCAGCTTGTCGGCTGCGCTGCCCTTTGGATCGCTGCCAAATTCGAGGACGCGAAGGAGCGAGTGCCAACAGTCCAAGAGCTCGTTCACTATTGTCGCGATGCGTATGATGAATCTGCATTTATCCAAATGGAGGGTCACGTCCTTGCGACCATTCAATGGACTTTGGGACACCCTACTGCCGAAGCATGGTTACGGGTGATGTGTTGCGTGCCTGCCATGGAAGAGGCCAAGGTTCAACATGTTGCACGCTTTCTTATGGAAATCACGCTCTTCTATCGAGAGTTTGTCAAGTACCCCCCATCAGCTATTGCCCTCGGCTCATTGACACTATCCCGATATCTTTGTGGTAAAGAGCGTCGCATGTTCGAAGAAACGGACGAAGGCCTAGAAATAGTCGAGCTCCTTGACAGCCGTCTTGCGAAGAATGTGAACGACCTCTCGGAAACCCTCGTCAAGAAGTACTCATATGCTTTCTACTCGAAGGCGGCGACTTACGTCGTTCAGTACTATCTCCAAGGCGGCCGCTTCATTGCCCAGCCGCTCGCAGCTTTGCCTGTTACGCCTGTCCGCTCCCCTGTCTCTACCGTCAGCACACCGATGAGCGCTACGACCAGTGTTTCTGACTTTTCAGACGACATGCCTGCTACACCAACAAGCCCCTGCTGTTCCAGCGATCCGTTCCCCAGCTCTATCATGTCTGAGGATGACAAGGAGAACTCCCCCTCACCCAAGTTCGAGCCGATTGTTAACAAGCAGCATATAGAGAATCCGCCTGAGCAGTACCTTCCACACGACTTCGTGACATTTGGGCGGCAGATCCTGCATAACCTCAATGGTTCTCCTCGGGCGATGGCTTCATAGCTGTTAAATTTGGAGGCAAACTTTCTTACCCGCATCCTGGCCGCAGCTTATTCTCGGCGCGTGGCATCCCTCACACTTTCCAATCACGTCCATAATACCTGCAGTAAAATGTATCATCATACACTCTCTGTCGTCGACAACATCGAATCCGTGCAATCTTTGTCTCTGCAAACCTCATCATCCATGCATTCTCTCCTTTGCACTGTCTCGTCTCCGTCATATATCACCACCATCTTCGATTGAGGGCGCTTTCTACCAGAGAGAAGAAGGAAATTATCGACAAGTCTGTTCCTTCGCCGTATATTTTCGACCTCTGTCTATCATGTACAACCAACGGACTGCTTTTGTCGAGTGTTTCTTTCTGTGTTCTTCACTCCCGTGTAGGGCTTGTGACTTCCTGCGACTTCCAAACCACAATCGTCATCATCACTCACTTGCGCCTGTCTATGCAAACCTCACTCTTCGTCAATCACATTATTCTTTTATTTCCTCTCTAGTTCCTCACGCGGTGAGGTCGACAGCCTACCATCCTTCTTCCTAGTATCCCCACACCCTCTGCGCCGTCTCATTTCATTGTTCATATTACCTTACCTATATTTTTTTACTTTTCGGTCGTTGATCCCGTATAGCACATATCATTGCATCGTGGTTTTTATCTTATATTTTCTGAACATTCATTCACTCATACATTCATCCGAACGATCCCCCCCATCACCACTTCAATGTTTCTTTGCACACTGTCTCATATTTTTTACAATCGTCATGTTGCAACACCCGCCTCGTCTTTCCGATCCGTTACATTTACTGTCGTCATCACATCACCAGCCTGAAGGGCGTCGTCATATCTCGCGCAGCGTTTCATGGCATGAACCTGGGTACCTGAATCGCAATCATCTGCAGACTGACCGTGTGGGACATGAGCGCTTTTGATTTCCGACAAGTCACACCGACTCCAGATTTCGCACAACAGCCGCCTCTTCCATTCCAGGGAAGCCTTCACGGCCCTTGAGGTTGCCAATAGCGGTCTGCGATCACGGGATCGCAGTCACATCGTGCGCCTCGGGACCAGCCAGGTACAGAGCAAAATTCGGACCTATAGCGCGTGAGAGGCCATATGTAAATCGACAAGGCCGCGATATTGACACTGCCACGCAGACAAGCCTTTAATGAGTCTGCATCGTTGGGAACAGACATCGTCAAGGTGTTCCCGCCAGGACATGATTATGCACCTGTGCAATATCAATACGCATCTGCACCCGTGGATGTATATGACACTACAGTGACTGCATTCTCTCGTATGGTCGTGCGTATTACACACGGAGCTGCCAGAGGTACGCGCATAATCGGGATCGTGGTCATGTATTCTCTTATTGTGACTGCGCATAATACCGCTAGATGCGATTAGGATGTGTCGTTCCCGCAAAACCCGAGAAGCGATTGCTTTTGTAGGCCGGTTGCACGCCAAGAACAATAGTTTGTGTGCAGGGACGTATGATACCGAATTGCTGCTTATCGGATGGGCGCCCGGCACAGCCCTGGGCCGAGCAGCTGAAGATCTCGGGCGGAGCTGCAGTTGCTCATTGATCGGAGCTGCAACATACAGACATACTACATCATAATTTGATAAAAGACCCTAGTCTCCTTCATAGACCTTGACTACGTACTAGAAATAAAAACCATGACGGCGTCGACAGCGCGGCTCCAGAAGGGCTCTAAATTCCTCTCATATGCAGATGTTAGTGCCAGTGGCGCCGGCCCGCATCATTCAGATTGACGACCGATACAGTACTACTCATGGACTGATTGTTCTGATCGCGAAGTGTACGTACTCTCTCCCCGCGTGAAATCACAAATCACAAGTGCACGCGCCGCTTGGGCCGCGGCCTATTCCAGGACCCACTGGTCCCCATTCTTCTTTATGCCGACTGGGCGACGCTCGTCCAGGCTGATGCGTCCGGCGTTCAAGATGGCGGTCGTGAGCACGGTGTTTGCAATGGTCGGCAGGCCGTGCGCGTCAAACTCGCCCGGCTGCGTCTGTCCCGCGTTAATGCCGCGTGCGGCGTCGATGAACTTCTCGATGGAGATGTAGCCGTACCCGCGCTGCCCGTCGAAGTGTCCGCTCTCGGACGGCGAATACTTCATGCTGTAGGACAAGAAGCGTGCACATGTAAGATATGGCGCGAGTGACGTCACGCGCGCCTCGCGCTGACGTACTAGAATGGGTTATACCACGTCTTGCCGCTCTCGTCGAGCGTGACATCGTACCCCCGGTGCGCCTGGTCCACATTGATGTCACCCTGTCCACGGTGGGTCTCCGTCAGCGCATCAACGCAGAGAAGCCGGGGCGGCACAGACACGTTCCACGCACCTTTTCACCCATGTAGTACCAGTGCTGTGCCGAGTGGACCCCAGCCTTGAGCGGCGCGGTCCATGACGCCGTGTATACCGCTGTACCCCTGTGCGCCGGGCTCTTGATGGACTGCCAGTCGACGAGCAGCGTGATCGTGTCCTCGGTCTGCGGCACGCAATTGTACGGCTCACTCGTTGCGATTCCCGTCGCCGCGCTTGCAACAACGCGCGTTGGGACGGCCTTATCCTGGAGGATCCAGCAGCAGATGTCGATGTGGTGCGATGAGAGGTAGTAGCTAGGCCAACGAGGCCCGGTCAGGCGGTCGACCTGGAAAGAGGAGTCTCTGCAAGCACACCGCGCACCTGATATCAGAGTCTTTGCCTGCCCACGCGCGGAACGTCTCGAGCTGGCTCTTGGGCTGGCTCATCCACGCACTGAAAAAGTTGAACTCTCCCAGCGTCGCTGCGCGCGCGCGCGCATCACTGTACACGGGATCGAAGCTGTCGTAAGATGTAAGACACCACTCGTGTACTTCATAAATACAATACAACCCCACCGCTTGTGATGCTCGACGAAGCAGGCGACGTTGTTCTGCCTCGCAAGTGCAACGAGCTCAAGGTGGTGGGAGAGGAGCTGGGTGGCTGGCTTTGTGATGAGGACGTGCAACTTGTGCTCCAATGCGTAGCGGGCAATGGGATAGTGGGTGCCTGCATGTTTCGGTATTGAATACGTGCTCCGTTAACGATGAGTTGACTTACTGTCAGGGGTGAAAATGATGACTGCGTCCCCGGGAGACAGCGCGTTGATCGCCGACTTGTCTATCGCGAAAGGATGAGGAATCTGCTCTGCTCGAGATTTTCAGGCGCAACGCACAAGCCTCGGGGTCTACTTTTCCTTCTTCCGGGTACGCGGCAAACCTGATCCACGAGGACACAACGTCGGTCTCGTGAGGGCTGCATCGGTAAGTTCATGCACGTACGAGATGTCCATGTCCTTGTATACCCCCGCGATATTCTGCTGGAGATGTTCGCGGATAGCGGGGAACTTTCCGCCGTTCACACCAACCATTCCTAGCTTGTCCACCTGCGAACCATATTGGATGAGGATGAGGATGTACTTCAGGGCTTGGGGTCGACGCACCTTGCCTAGCCGGCGAAGATCGAACAACGTCAATCCGACAACCTATATATACACATACACCACACATTCAATCGAGGAGTTTTGTAGTGTTTTTGACGTCATGTACTCACACCAATCTGATGGGAGTGCACATGTCTCAAACGTTACGAATGTAAAAACATCGGAGCGGGAAGACACACACCTTTTTGTCGGACTTGGAGGCACCCGACCCCGTCCATCCAGTGGTGTACTCCCCCTGCCAACTCACTTGAATCAATACACACTCCAGTGCAGAGTATAGACGCAGATCTTACAGTACCACCTAGGGATTAGATTAACCCGTCAGTGATTGCATCGGATGCGAGGCAAGCAAGTCGCGTTGCATTGCTCACACATCAAAACATTGAGCTTTTTGGAACCTCCAGACAACATTTCACTGATTCAGATACGGCTATTGAGGGACAGAGGCACTCGTCTTTAAGAAAGCAGACACGGTGGTAGTAATGCGGAGATTGCGGGCCGCTCGTTCGCACGGGTTGGCAACCAGTTGAGTGTGAATCTGGCACGTGTACGCTTTGTAAACGCGCGGACGCCCGCCTCGTACATGTGCTAGATGCATGGACGATGACACTAGCGGAGGCTCTGGTAGGGCAACTTAATTTTGTCGGATAGTTACAAGCGCTGAAATGGTCGCTTGTTGGGGCACCCGTGGACCAACGTCTTTGATGAACAATTCGCCAGAGACGAAATGATTGATAAGCGAAGAGGAGCAAATACAAAGGATGCTGTCGAAGTCTCTGTCTGACAATGGAAGGACGTCGGAAAGGAAGAAGGGTTTGGGGCTCTTCGCACAAGCAGCCGCACCGTGAGCCGTCCCATTCACATCTCCTTTTCTGCCTTAGGACGCGCGGGCTTCTTACTAGTCGGCACACCTTCTTAACAGCGCGGATGAATGTTTTGGCAGTGTAAATACCATCAACGGCCGGTGGTCGTGTGAACAAGGGGTGGTGGACGGCCGTGTGGGGTTGGCGAGGTCTACTTGCTTAGAGGAAATGAAGTGTAAAGGCTGTGTGGATACCGGGAAGAGGAATTGAGATTGGGCGCTGCGGAGCGCTATTAATGCCAAGTGTGATGGAGGGACTGAACAAGGTCCGAAGGGGATGGTCAACAAGTATAGTGAAATATGAATATGCTACTGCAGCAGTCGCTGACATGGAAATGCGGGGGAGGAGGTCGAAAGGCTAATGTGCAGTGGCTGCCCAAGTCGGGTGACGTCAACGCGTGCAGACAACGTGCAGTGTCCATCGACCGCGTTAGCATCAGCTTGTCCCACTGGTTCCACTGGTCCTAGCACAAAGCTGGCTTCGTCTTAGCATTCTCTCTTTTCTCCTCTCGCCTTCATGGCGTTCCCCCCTCTAAATCCTGATCCTGATTTCATTCCGAGGCCAGAGTTCATCCGCGACCAGCGCATCACTTCCACCTTCTCCATCCTCGCCCTCTCCGGTGCTGCGATCATCAGAGCGTACAACTTCCCCCCCGCCATTGTCACTGCCCTCCACAGTCTCTTTAATTCCTCAACTCTCGTTGTGGACCTGCGTCGGGACCCCGCGCTTGGCTTCACTGAGTTTATTCTCGATGGCAGGCCCTGGACAAGTCCCAAGAACGGTCATACCGAAAAGCTCGTGGTAGACATCTTTGCTGTACTCTACCATAGTGGATATGCTTTCCTTTCCACAATAGACTATGGCCGCGAGCAGGACGACCGCGTCCTCATTGCCTTTTCAAAGCCTAATACTAATATCCCACCTGCTGCTGCCCATCCTCCCCCGCCCCTACCCCCCTCTTCTCTCCCAAGGGTCAGCAACTCTACCCTTACTCCTTTCGCCGTTGGCGTCTACTTTGCCTTGTCCTTTCCCACCGCTACCGTTATGCGTGTCATCTCTCCCCCTCTCAACTCCACCCCCGCCATTCTCAAGACAGTTAGAGATGCATGGCCCCGCGGTGTCATTTCCGAAAAGAAAGTCGCCGACAACGTATACCAGTTCAAGCTCAAGGGATACAAATGTACCCTCATCCCCTTCTATTCCCGTCTATAATGTGTTGTTGATTCACCGTTTTGCCTGTTGACTAGGGTTCCAGGAGGACACTTTCGCAACGGATTCTCTCCAGCACATCCTCACTCTCCTCAGCTCCTTAGATGTTTACGGATTCAACTTATTGACATCCATATCTCTTGCCAGCCGTTCGCGCATGAAAGACTTTTGGATATTCACTGGCACGGTTCATGTTTCCCGACCTGGGTCTGCCAGCGTGAACGCCTCTACTTCTGACCTTGAACGGGTGCCCGTTCAAAACGGGCACTCACACCCTGGAGACTTGACGAAAACCCAGGCAGTGTCCAGTCCACCTCCACACCCCAATAATGGCAGTTATGATCCTGCCTCCCCCGCCCCGTCCTCGCAGGCTGGCTCCTCTCACGGCCTGCTTCGAAAACCCGCTCCTCGAGCACAGCTTCCTGTCTCCGTCGCAATCTCGAACGCTTCGCACGAGAATATCGCTTCGTCAAGTAATCCCGTTACCTCTCATCCTCGCATCTCTGAAGGTCCCGCCAACGTCACTTTCCCGAGCGGCGCCGGCAGTGCCATCGACATGACGGGCGTAGGTACCGTTCGTTTCCAACACATGAACACTGCCGAGGAGACTATCGGCGCCACCCACGATGCCCGACCTTTTCCGACTGGGTCCCCTACAACTTCTCCGAACTCCAATCCCACCTCCAACCGCAATCCCCATATTCCTCCAGCGGAGTCCAATCCGCTGATAGAGGGGCGAACATCGCCACCAGGCACCGCTGCCCCTGGCGCTGCCCCTCTCCGTCACGCCTCTGATCCTCGCCTTGAACATCGCTTTCCGTCTGCCCATGCAAACACGCCTCCGGCCACCTCATCACGGGCGAATCGTCCACCACCTACCATGGCAAATGCAGACCGTCTACGTCCGGGCCCGTCATCAGATCTGCAGTCGATTCAGCTTCTTAGCTCGAACGCGTTCCGCGATTCGGCCTTTAGTTCGAACTCCGGACAGTCGTTTGACATTCCGATCGCATGGTCGACTGACGGACACGAGCAGGACGAGAGAGCCAGGAGTAGTGGAGGTAGAGACCATCATACCCGTAACGCTGCCGGCGCAGTTCGGATGACGGCTCGGGCGAAGGAAAAACAACGCGAGGACGCGGAAGTGGAACCGGAGAGGCATGCCGTGGGAGGCACTAAGGTCCCCGTTTCCAAACCTCGTGGTCGGGACATGACGGTCACGAGGCAGGTGCGAGTGGCTGAGCCAGATGTCGTGTACCGCAAGGCACGCAAGAGCGAGGCAATGGCCGTCATCGAAACGGGCAAACACGAGGGTGGTAGCGAGAAACCACACCACCGCAGACGAGAAAAGGAGCCTGAGCGGCAACCTTTACGGCCGTTGGTTAACTCCGACATGGAAAAGCAGAGGCCAAGAGACCAGACCAAAGACAAGGAGAAGGACCGCAGCAAACCACACGCTGGAGACGGCAACGGCTGGGTCCTGGTCAACATTGGACAGCCTGGCACACCGTCCAGCCAGCACCCACCGCTGGCCTCCTTATCGCGTCCGAAAAACAGTTCAGACCCGGCGCTCATTATGCCGCCCTCGACACCTCGCAGCCTCAAGAACCCCGGTACCATCCCGTTCTCGCATGCTAATGGCAACGGCAACGGCATGACGAGTCCACATGGTGTGCACACCGCCTCGCCTTCCGCGAAGGCCATTTTGATCGTCGACGCCTTGAATCCTAAGACTGAGCACGGCAAGTCGGCCTCGGGCGCCTCACACAACTCGTCTGGCCTGCGGCGCTGGCTCGCGCCGTCGCGCCGCGGCTCAGGCAAGGTGGCGAACACAGAGCAAGAGGACGAGCGAAAGATGGCTGTTGGCCTGCGTGAACGATGGCGCCGTATGGGCACCGCTGAGGCATCGAAGAGCTCACGGCGGATCTCTGTGGACTGAGTTTACAGAGACGGTGCGATCTTTTTTCACTTGTAAATTATGCGAGTGTAATCTTCTGGGACGGAATGATCTAATGCTGTATCATCATTTCCTCTCTGCCCTTCCCGTGTAGCTGATTACCGCGACCTCACATTCTATGGATATACTTTATGCGGCATGTTTCGCACTGCCCTGGATGGGATTCAGAACGTATCCCTAGCCTATGTTTTTGAAACTACTTATCATATATTCCCTGACGACCCCTGGTTACGACGTAGACGCGACTTGCCTCACACTCACTTTTACGACCCACTCCTACGAGCACGGTAATCTTACGCTGTATATGACTTCTCACGATTCTCGACAGTATGTTATGGTGCCCGTAGGTGTTGTAGCAATTCCCATAGATGATGTGAAGCAAACTCTAGATCTAGAGGCGATCTGTTCGCACAGCCTGGGTACATGAGATGGCATAGAAGATGCGAGGCATGCTTAAGAGAAAGCACCAAGTACTCACCCTGCGACTATCTGCGTCTCTTCGCACCGCCCTTCTTGGACGCCGTCGCAGACGAGCTCGCCTGTGCCTTCAGCTGCCGCGCGGGGGGGCTCTTGGCCTCGTCGCTTCCCACGAGGGTGGACAGCCTAGCAGACACACACGGGTGTGAACCAAGACGCAACGGGAGAAAGAGGGGGGGGGGAAGAGGCTTACCCAGACTTGACGTCACCGCTCTGCAACGGTTGCTGCATGCTCGCCATCTTGGCCTGGTTCTGCTTCAACCCCTCCATCATCTTTGGGTCTAAATTTTTCTGCGCGGGAAGTCAGCGGCACGACAGGGAGAGAAGAGGGGAGAGATAAAGGGGGGCGCACTGTGAGTGAGGGCATCGCGAGCATGAGGACGGCGGCGGCGGCCATCATGAGCATCATGGGGTTCTGGAACATCGCAAGCAGGTCGAAGGCCTGCCGCGGGACGAAGTACTGGTTCCGCCTGCGCGCGACAAACACGATCGGGTATGCGAGCTTTACGGGTGCGGGCGGGTCCAGCGGCGTGCCAGAGAGGTACGGGCGCGCCACGGGCGGGAGGGAGGCGTTGGCGGGGACGTCGATGCGCAGCTGGGGGCGGGCGTCAGCAGGTGAGGGTCTCCCATCCCTGGAGACCTACGCACCTGGTCAAAGTGGTGGTCGTGCGCGACGATGGAGAGGATGTAGGTGCCGGGGCCGACATCTGGGCTGGGGGGGAGGGCATGAGACACAGGTGTGCGGGGCGGGAGGGGGCGCGGACGTACATGACGAACTGGCCGCTCCGCGTGATGCTCCCGTACGCGACCGCGTTGTCGAGGACGGCGCGCGCGTGCCCCAGCTCGTGTATGCCTGGTACGTGATTGATCGTCAGCAGTCGGCCACGCGAAGGCGGCGAGGAATAGGGCAGCGCACCCCTACAATGCTCGTTCCAGTGCAGGCCGCCGGTGAGGTCGACGGCCAGTACGGAGAGACAGCCGCTATGTGTGGGAACCATTGTGTGTCAGTATCACGCTGTCAGGGAACAAGTGGGCAATGCGGACCTGAGAAGGGCGAGAAGCGTGGTGATGCGCGCCATAGTCGGAGACGGGGACTTGGAGGAGGTGCCTACGTTTGGCAAGTGCGATAAGAGGGTCCTGGACAACAACTGTAAACAAGGTCTACTCTCAGTCGCAATATTGAATATCGCTGCGACACGCGAGCCAACGATGCGGCAGAAACGGGCAAAGGCTTATCGCAAACTCATGGCGCTGTACAGCTTGTCCTTCGGATTCAGACAGCCATACCAGGTCCTCGGTGAGTTGACCTCCTCTCCGCCCGCCAATACATCATTTACCTACCCTGCCCCAGTCGACTCAGAGATGTGCAAGGTGGCTGTCTCCCAGAAGCTCGACTTCGCCAAACAGCTCTCTATCGTCCTCCAGGGCACCGTGAAGCCCAGTTCGTCCCATCCCTCTCCTTCCTCCCAGACCCGTCCACCCCATAACGCTGACCCAGCCTGCGCGCAGTGATCACGCAGTGCTGCATCCACGAGCTCTACCTCCAGGGCAAGGAGCAACAGCCCGCCGTCGACCTCGCCAAGACCTTTGAGCGGCGCAAGTGCAACCACAAGGAGCCCGTCCCCGGCGACGACTGCCTCGCGAGCGTCATCGGTGCGCCTCTCTCTCTCCTCGCACCCACACCCCCCCTGCTCAAACTCGCCTTCGCCTTTCCGTCTGTCTCGCTAAAGGCGACACCAACAAGCACCGTTACGTCGTCGCGACGCAATCGCAGCCCCTCCGCGCACGTCTGCGCGCCGTCCCCGCCGTCCCCATCCTTCACACCAACCGCTCGGTCATGATCCTCGAGCCCCCTAGCGACACTACCCTCCATGCCAAGCAGCTCGTGCGTTCACTCTAACACTCCATTCTATTTGTCTCCATGCCGACCTCCGTCACTGTGATGTGTATTGGTTTCTATACCACAACCACAACCCAGGCAGAACAGGATGCGCTCCAGCCAGCGGCCTCTGAGGCTGCCAAACTCAAGTCTGCAGCCCCGGAGCCAGTGCCTCCAAAGAAGAAAAGGAAGGGCCCCAAGGGGCCTAATCCACTAAGCGTGAAGAAAAAGAAACCGGCACCACCACCACCACCCACGATGAAAAAGCCACGTCCTACCGGGTCGCTCGCTCAGTCCAGCAACTCTACTAGTACCAATGTGGCAGTCGGAGAGAAGCGAAGGCGCGATGAGGTTGTGTTTGTCGGTACAGAACCGGAAACTATGACAGACGGTGGTCACAAGAGAAAGCGACGACGAAAAGCTACCACGACGACGGAATCTTAGTTCTTGTCATAGCTTAATCCGACAACTGAATTTAATCCAGTCAAACACATGAAGACGATCACATTACAATGTGCTGCCTGTTACATCTGATATGATAATACAAAATATGCGCTCATAATCCATCAGAAGCCACCGCGAAGACGCAAGACTACAATAGCGGTTGGTCAATCATGATATGCCATTGAAGGAGCATGCGGAACATACCAAGGTGAAGCGTGCTCTCTTTCTGAATGTTATAGTCAGAGAGTGTACGTCCATCCTCCAGCTGCTTGCCAGCAAAGATCAGACGTTGCTGGTCAGGAGGAATGCCTTCCTTATCCTGAATCTTGGCCTTCACATTGTCAATCGTGTCAGAAGACTCGACTTCCAGCGTAATGGTCTTCCCCGTCAAGGTCTTCACAAAGATCTGCATCCCACCACGGAGACGAAGAACGAGATGAAGAGTCGACTCCTTCTGAATGTTATAGTCCGAAAGGGTCCGCCCGTCTTCCAACTGCTTGCCGGCGAAGATAAGGCGTTGTTGATCGGGAGGAATACCCTCCTTGTCCTGAATTTTCGCCTTCACGTTGTCTATGGTATCTGATGACTCGACCTCCAGAGTGATCGTCTTGCCAGTCAGCGTTTTGACAAATATTTGCATCCCACCTCGGAGGCGGAGGACTAAGAGAAGTATAAGGCTACACAATTCAAGATGATGGAATAAAATAAAGGAACATACCGAGATGTAGAGTGGACTCCTTCTGAATGTTATAATCAGAAAGGGTGCGACCATCCTCGAGCTGCTTGCCGGCAAAGATCAGACGCTGCTGGTCGGGAGGAATGCCTTCCTTGTCTTGGATCTTCGCTTTGACATTATCGATAGTGTCCGATGATTCGACTTCAAGAGTAATAGTCTTTCCGGTCAACGTCTTGACGAAGATCTGCATGCCACCGCGCAGACGCAGGACGAGATGGAGGGTAGATTCCTTCTGGATGTTGTAATCAGACAGGGTACGACCATCTTCGAGCTGCTTGCCCGCAAAGATCAGGCGCTGCTGGTCTGGAGGAATACTGAAACGGTACATTAGTTGATCCTGACATCTCATCACAGACAAAGATTCGACATACCCCTCCTTGTCTTGGATCTTGGCTTTAACATTGTCGATTGTGTCGGAAGACTCCACCTCCAGGGTGATAGTCTTTCCAGTGAGGGTCTTGACAAAAATCTGCATGTTGATACGAGGGGATGGTGCTAGGTAGAGTGGTAAATGTTATACGATTGGGATGGTGACAAGAGAGAGAGGGGCTCTGCGTCGTCCTTTAGTAGCTGGCATGTCGGGGTTTCAAATAAGTGACTGGCGGTGCAAGTCACGAAATGACTCGGTAAAATTCCACTACATTCTAGGGTCATGACCAATCATCCCGAAAGAATAGCGAATAAATTGGTTTCTCCATAGACAAAAGGCAGAATACGGTAGATGACTACGTCTATCTACACTGAAGCCGTCTCCGTAGCTATCAGACTCTTGATTATTATGAGAGACAATATGTAAGGGGTTCCAGTTTGTGATTATATCCACGAAGTTTTCATGGAATAAAGAATCGTAGCTAGTTGCGTCGCAACTATTGTGTCGGATAAACAGCGAGCAGGTATATGTACAGCCCAGCTGCATCACAACTATTGAACTGGACAAAAATGAATAGGCGACGTGCACCGCAACTATTGTGTCAGATAAACAACGAGCAGGCATACGTGCAGGCCAACTGCATCGTAACTGTTGAGCTAGATAAACGACGAACAGGCCAGCTGTATTGTAACTATCGAGCCGGATAAAAACGAACAGGCATACGCACAAGCCGGCACAGTCAGAGATTGTGTCGACTGAATACCCGTCTACAATCATCTTCGAAACAATTAGCCTGAGATGCATGGGCCATCGCTGGAAGAGGCGGAATCCGGTACCATATCATCCAAGGATTACGACTTGGCATTCGCCTTACTGAGTCGATGTGCCAGCGGCACTGAAGGTCGAGCCGATGTCACCAAACTTGATGTTAGAGAAGGTGACCGAGGCGCTAGTGGACTGCGCCTCGACGTCGGTGGCAATGCCAGACGTGCCAGCGCATGTTCCACGCTTGACGCCAGGCCGGGAGGGGTCGGCGCCGGTGGGGTAGCTGCTGTCGAGCCACAGCATATTGGCGGTGTAGTCGTCCCAGAGGGACATGACAAGAACCATTCCTTTAGCGAACGCCTGACCCATAGCAGCCATTCCACCCTTCTGTGAGAAGCTGTCGATGTCGCCAAACACAGTTTTCTGAGCAGTGCAGAAGCTGCCGGTAATAGAGTCGAAGGTGTTCATGCCGCTGATGTTGACCTGGGAGTTCTGGATGACCCGGCCGTTCTGCGCGTACATGCGGCGGATCTCGCTGAGCGTGCCAGAAGTAGTGTTGTCAGAGGTGAAGAACTGGGTCACGACGGTGAACTTGGAGCTCGTGTCGACCATCATGCTCAAGCCATAGAAAGTGGTGTCGCCCATACGGTATGGATTAAAATCACAACCGTCGGGGTCGCAGAAACCGCCGTATTTGTCATTGCTACCGGCACCGCAGTCAGTGCCTTCACAGCGGGTCTGCTCCTGGACGGTGCAGGGGTGAGGAGTGTAGGCAGCCGCGATGGAGTTGGCCTCCCAAACATCCATCTCATTACAGCATGTGCCGTATTGGCCGGTTCCACTGTTGGGGTTGTTGCCAGAAGCCGTCCAGTTCCCGACGTTGGCCTACAGAAAGCAATTCATCAGATATAAGGGGCACTGTCAGAAAAAAAAGATGGACGGCCTACCTCGCCGTTGATGAACTTGATGTCGCGGGGGCACTGTGAGTCGCAGTAGCCAGTCCCGTACTTGGCACCGGCCACATTACCGGGGTACTTGGACATGCCACCATCAGCATCCATCCCCGAGAAGTAGAGGGCGCCGTTGAGACCGCAGGGGAGGTTGGAGACATCGACATCGAAGGAGAACTCCTGGTTGAGCAGATTGAACATCTGATAGGTCGACTCGTCGGCCATGAGGTAGACACGCGAGCCAACGTTTTTCTGTTGGGTTTGGGTGACGAAATTGAGCCTGAGGGCGTCGCCACTTGTACTGATACCGTAGGTGCCGGTGTAGTCGGCGCCGTCGAGGGCGCAGTTTTGAGCGCAGGTCGCACCGTCAGGGCACAAGGTGGTATCCCAGGTATTGCCGGTGTAGCAGTTGGTGTAGCCGTTCGTGCTGTGCAACCAGCGCCAGTTGGCGTCAAGGACGACGCCACCATTGGACTGAGCCGTGCAGCTGCCGCCCGCCGTGCACTTCTTCCAGGAGAGCGGTGGGTGGGTCTCCACCGTCTGTGTGCCTACTTGTTGACCATACACAACGGCAAGGAGAGAGCATAGGACGAGAGCGACTCTGTGGAACATGTCAGAGGACGACCGTCGAGAGAATGGGGTTGGCAGTGATGCAGATTGTAAGCAGCGTGAAGCAGGTTTTATATCATTGGACTTCGAGTCCGATAATATCCGACACTCAGGCAACCGATGGTAGCTGGAGTTCGTCGCTGGAACATCTCCCTCGACAAAACTGCGGGTCGGGTAGTCATTCCATCAATGTGCAAAGGATACGACCTGAGAGAACGCAGGGTGATTACGTGGATGTGGCAGAAGCCACTTGAAACCCTCTTTGCTGCGCACCAAGGTACTAAAATTAAAGTCAGAAAGAGCCAATGATGGGTACGGAGTTGGAGCACCACCGTTCCTAGTCCTACGAACAAACAAATTTTAAGCGAGTTGTCGTCAAGACCGTCTTCAGAACTAGCCAAAGAGAGCCACAAATAGTCGTTGGGTGAGCCGGGTAACCATGCTGGAACAAAGTAGAGTCGCAGACGCCGGCTCCCTCGAGACTCGTCCAGGTTAACGCACATTCTCAGTGATGTTAAAACCTGAAAGGCGCCAAACTATGACCAATTGTCGCAGATGAAGCAACACCCCCTCCACAAGCGCTTATCCGGAGTAGCCCCGCATCAATGCAATGTATCCGCCCTGCTTGCCGAGATCCTGTTGACATGGCTATAGCTATGAAACAGGGAATAGGGTTGCGTGGACTAGCATTGTTGCAGGGAGAAAAGAAGAGTGGTCAGGCAACAAGTGTCGCAATCTTGACCAGACATACCAATACAAAGCTGATCCGAGCGCCAGCACGGGACTCCTGGTTGCTACCGACTAGTAAGATGTTTTGACAGAAGCACCATGTATTCATGCGTCGACGCCTAACGACTATACTTCGAGAAGTCAGTAATATGTCGTAGTACTGTACTCGTATCTGGGGACTATTTGTAGCTGATCAGATCACCAACACTGTCCTGGCAACACACTCGTGCTCTTCGTCTGAGTTTTGACCCATGTAATGACGTGATAGTGCTAGCGGTGGCTGCATGAGTGTAGCATAAGAGTCAGCGCCCGCTGTCAACGATGGAGGCTGGTACTGCTGCCTTCAAGAGTCCTCACAACGTGTCATGCTTCAGCTCCAACACTCTCATCATACCAAAGCCTGATTGTCAAGTCTTTCTCCATCGACGCTGATGCAATTACGCTGCGATTAGGATGAGTCTGGCAAGACGTCAGAAACAGGTGAAGTCAAGTACACAACGACTCACCGCAACGCAAAGAACGGTATCTGCGGATTCTTTCAGCTACAAGAGCGGGACCTGCTGACGTCCAACACACACCTCTATGTCCTTCGAGAACCTGTACGATTTGTCTTGACTGTAGATCCCAAATATAGATTTTCGCGTCCTCGCTCCCACTGATCACGTACTTGCCACCAGTTGTACTGAAAGTTGCCGGAATGCAGTAGGTACGATTGATATGACCGGTGTATGTCTTGACACAGCGAGATATCTGATAATTCCAGAGCCGGATGGTAGAGTCCTGCGTTGACACGAGGACAAATTTGGAGTTGGGAGAGAACTTGACGTGCGAGCTGCGGCACAGAGAGAACGCGCAAAGTGATGTGTCTAGCGAGAGTTTATACACTTTGAACACACTTACCAGATAGGATTGTCATCATCAACCAACGTCTTCAGACACTGGCCAGAATCAGCATCCCATATTCGACTGCGGGCGATGAGAGCATAGCGAATGAGAGAAAGGCATGAATACATGGTGATATAACGCACATGAGACCGTCCATCGCGCAAGATACGATCAGCGTGCCGTCATGATTGAAGCTTACGGCCGTCACAGGATCAGAGTGTGCTGGGAGCACTTTCAACGATTTCCCTGTAATGCCATGAGCAATGTTGTACTGGCTGAATGTCTGGTACTGACCGCGAGCGACGTCCCATACTCTCACAGTCTCATCAAACCCACCCGAGACCAGAAGGTTTGACCGGGGGTTGTAGTTCACGCAGAAGACAAAATTTGTGTGGCCTTTCAAGATTTTGACTTCGGCTTCCTTGACAACTGGTCATCGAATACGACATGACTCGGTACAACTACGAGACTCACCGCATCCAGACTCCATATTCTGATGGTCTTGTCGTCCGAGGCAGAAGCAATATACTCTCCATCGCTCGACCACGCGACGTCCGAGATGCCCTGCATATGCCCATGGAGTGTGCGTACGATATCTCCCGTTTGCGCATCCCATACTTTCACGAGCTTGTCGGCAGCTTTCCTTCGAAGAGCATCGTAAGCTTTGGCATGCAAGAAGAGAACAGGAGACACACCGGAGGAGGCCAACATGGTGCCGTCGGGACTGAACTTGATGGAGGAGACAGACATGGTATGGCCGCTCAGGATGTAGCGTAATTGATAGTTAGGTTCTTGCAGAGTGTTGGCTTCCGAAGGGGCTTGAGTTGTCGAAGGAGGGGTGATTGGAGGGGCAGAGGAACCTGCACCATTCGCGACTTGGTTCACGTCGTAGATACTCCGAGTAGGAGAGCTCATGTCGGGGTTGGACAGTATGGCCGCCAGTGACTGGTGCTCAGTGAATTGAGGACCGCCACCCCGCCAGTACGCGATCATTTCTCCACTGAGCTCCTCCTCCTTCGCCTACACTCCTGCGTATCCATTTCTGTACGCGACAGTAGTAATGCCTTCTGCTACATCCGAATGGGTCACTCCCTCGACACGACCCGACCTCATAGAAAATTTGGTCTCCGGCGTAGGTGTGCATATATATTTACACACATTCCCGAAATTTGTTGTTCGCTTATAGCGCCTGGTGATATAGATCGGTACAACCCCACTAACGTGGGCATCCTCGAGGACTACCTCTACCACCAAATACGGAGCCAGGAGTACGATTGCCTCGCGAACCTCGCGATCCTCAAACTGTAAGCCCTACATTCCTCATAACTCACCGCGCGACCCGATACCAGACCCTGGCCTTCCTCCAGCTACCAATTCAACCACGACCTCTACAACCCCGACGTCGTGATCAACATCCTCATCAAAGCCCTGACCTCCGTCCCCCTCCCCGACTTCAACCTCTCCATTGCCCTCCTCGACGAGCGGCCCCAGAGCGCCAACCTCGACGAGCCCGACCCCCTCCCGACGCTCCTTCCACACCTCATTACCCTCCACAGCCTCCTCCAACAGTGCCGCTTCCCCGCGTTCTGGGCGCTCTACCGCGCGACCGAGCTCGAGTCCCTGCGCGACAACTACACCGTCGAGGTCGTCGGCTTCGAGGACGCGATCCGCGAGGTCGCAGTGCGCGCCGTTACCACTGCGTTCCAGCGCATCGGCCGGAGCCGCCTCGAGACGTACCTCGACCTGTCTGGTAGGCCCGCCGTCTGCGCCTCGTGTCCGTCATGACTGCTAATCTCCCCGCTGCAGGCGCAGATCTGGACGACTATGTCGCGAATCTGGGGTGGAAGCTGGACCCGTCGACGAATGTCATCGAGCTCCCGTCAAACCCCGATAATCAGGTTGTGTCCACGGTGGTCCAAGAAGACATCAAGCTGCCTCGTACGTATCAATGATCAATGCTATGGACCATGTTCACTTATATCTGTCGACAGAGCTGTCCAAGATAATCTCCCACGCCATGCACGCCGTCTGACGCACGGCTGTGGTGCCCTAAAGTGCTGTTTAACCGGAGCTGACATGCACGATTCAACACGATGGATATATATCTTGGTCTTATTGTACGACATGTACCTCACATGTACAACGCTGTACGGATAATGCCTTGCCACGGCATAACGAAAGAGTACAAGACAGGGGGTTCTAATGCGTGCGTTGGTATCTAAACAGTACAGTCCGCATGGTCCAATAAACTGGGGAATACAAACATAGAAGCACAGAACGGAAGGTCATCTCGGAAACGTGTACGGACGACGAACTCTACACAGCAGCCGCGTCATTAATATTACTTATTTGCGACACTACCGCTAAACGGTCGTCGACCAGAATGCCGCAGTGGTACCCCACGCGGCCATGAGCACAGAGACCACCAGCAACACCACATCCAACATGGTGCACCGCCGCTCGATGGCCATCTTGGCGGAAATGGGACCGATAACGCAGATGACCGATGCGGCAGAGGATCCAAGGACCGCCATCATGGAACTGAAGTCAGGAACGAGGATAGAGACGCCCACTGCCAAAAATACGAACAAGATCCGCTCGATGATGACAAAAGTCTGCTTCATGGCAAGGCTGGACGCGCGGCGCAGGTCGCTGCCTGTCTTTTGGACCTGATGCTCTGAAGACGACAGGTCGCTCGTGTCTATGCCAAGCAACGACTCGACGGTGACATTCAGCTGCGAGAAGTGCTTAAAAATGCCGCTCAAAATGTGCGAGAGAACGTATCGACGCACCGGTCTCATACTCAAAGCCCACTTGGTTCTATCTCAACAAAAACCCGTCAGCCTGCGAGATGCATGCAATGTAAAAGGAGGGCGTACAAGGGGCTGATGACAAGCATCCATAGGGCAAATTGATTCAAGGAAGGGTGGTATCCCGGGACTCCAAGAAGATTTTGACTGATCTGTTGGAAATATTGGCCAAATCATTGTGAAGATTGCGTAGCGGGGACTGACCTCATCCTGGATACCGCGCCCGAACATGAGGTAACCCGCGATACCAATGGTGGCGTATATAAATGTAGCGCAAGTCTGCCTGTTCTTAGCACTGAACCCACGGCAGCAACAAGACACCTAAGACTCACGAATGCATAATTCATGGCCAGATCGAATTGGCTGGGGTCAATCATGTCTTTAGCCAGTGACGGGATGACAGCATGGCCGCTGAACTACAGAGTAGTTGAAGCGAAAGGTAGAGGAATCGAGAACACGAGACTCACACCCGCCAAGAACAGGCCCATAGCGATACCCAGCTTCTCAATGCCCTGGGCGCTGAAGTCAGTCTCCGCCGGGCTCCACAGACTTCCCGGTGTATCCGTCTTGGAAAAGCCATCGATGAAAATGACTGCAATAAGGAAGATGGTCGAGAGGATGCCGAAAATCGAGGCATAAGACAGCAGCGACAGCGGCAGGAAGACGGTGGGGATCAGTCTGCCGGACGCATCGCATGTCAGGGTCTCGACGAGAGTGATCGTGCAGAGACAAAAGGGGCTTACATGACGACGCCCAATATTTTGTAGGTAGTGGAAGAAAAGGCAGGGATGACGACGTGGAGGGAGTCGGCGTACAAGGTGATGAGGACAACGCTATACGGAAACTTGTTCAGCATGGAGAGCCCGGAACACAACGACAAAGGCGGACCTGACAGTAAACAACTCGAAGCAAAAGACAGCGCTAATAATGGGCATCGACTTTGGTCCAAAAGCTTTACGGCCAATATCCGCGTATGAGCGCACGCGCGGATCAGAGAGCACGATCCGCGCTAGGATCTTCGACCTGTCAGACACAAATCAGCCTGCCCTGATCCGCCCTGAAACACCAGTACCACCTACGTGTAGCACGTGAGGAATCCATAGAAGATGATCAGCGCCATCCCCCACGTCCACCCCGCGTACGCGAACGCCAGCGGCTCCGATAACATCCCGATCCCCAACAATATCGCGATAGAGTTAAACATCTGCACAACCCCCATAAGTTGGAAGCGGGCGAACTACATAAAGACCCCCACCGTCTGTCCGAACGTGCTCTTGCCCCCAGACGCAGGCCTCGCGTCCGCCGCAGGCGTGCCCGTGGCATCGTACTCGAGCGTCGGCGGAGTGTGCCCTTCTGCCGAGGACGGTCCGCTGATGGGATGGGGCAGGAGGTAAGTGATGGACGTCGTCCTGTGCAGCAGCGGCGTGACCTCGCTCATGGGTCTCGCCGTCGCTTCGCCGTCGTCAGCGTGCGCGGCCTCTACCAACAGCGGCCCGTCCGCATCTGCAGCTCCGAGGCACGGCGTCCATGCCCCAACGTCGACATCGTCATCGACATCATCATCGACATCGTCAACGTCAACGTCAACGTCAACGTCAACGTCAACGTCTGCAGGCCCGGACTCCTCGTCATCCAACGGCATGTGCGAGTCTCTGAATGAGCGCGAGACCTCCGCCTCGTACATCTGAGACCGGCGATCTGGTTGGTGATTCAGCCTGTGCGTACAGACAGCAAAGGACTGGTGCAGTGACTCACAGGCAGCCATGGCATCCCTGATACTGTATCCACTCGAGGGGGAGCCCCCCGCGATGTTCACCGGCGACGAGTCCATCTCAATACTCGCAAAACTGCAACAGGAGCTACTGTAATATGAACAGGAGAGAAAGGGGAAAAGCAGAGACAGGAGAGCGGTTCGTAACTCGTGAGTGGTCGTAAGAAATAGAGGGGGAAGCGATAGGAGAAGGGTAAGAAGCAAGGACAGAGCGGAGCCAAGATGAGAGAAATTGGCCAGGGGCAGGGCTATTTGAATGAGACTAGTCGGTCTCGGTCCTAAGGTGGTCCGCCCAGGATGCCAATGTTACATATCGTCATTGTATGGTAAACTTTGGGAGCGGAGCACGAACCCAGTAGAAATTTTCAGAATTCTGTTGGCAATGGAGTCCGCCGCCCGCGTTTTACGTCTCTCTCTCGCCAGAGGGAGCGTTCTTCACTCTTCAAGGTCGTCTCGACGCTCCCGGATCTTGCATTTCCACAAGATCCGTTCTTCCTGTCCGATATGATCAGTAGTCCTCCATTGCAGAACAATCAGATCCCCGCCATACCCAGGCTGTCCATCTTCGGCCCTGCCATCATCAATAACTCACTACTCACATCGCTTGCAGAGGCGCGCGTTATGGAATGGAACGGTCGCCACGCCGTACAGTAACGGTCGCATTAGATACAGTAGCTATCGGCATCTGCCCACGGCTGATCTTGTTTGTACCTCACTGCCCGTAGCACTTACAGCAAAAAATGAGGTCGTTGCACGGGACACGATCTACATAACAAAACATGTCGGGGCATCGCAGAAATAGCCCAATATAACCGGCATGTGGGGATGGCTACAGTACTTGCGTGCTGGGACGACACTCGCAGGCGACACGCGTGAATAATATAATGAACAGAAAATCTGAAACCGTAGAACACATAGAATGAGCGGGAGGGTAGGGATGAGGGTCCACTGCGCGCGCGGCGTGCATGTTATACCGAATTGATTGCTCTGCGGTTCGTCCACAGCATGTATGGGTCTCGCGATATGTCGCCCCCCGACTGCTTCACCCGGATGCTCCGCCGGGCTTCAGGCAACCTCGCGGTGTTATTCAAATCCTGGATCAGGAAAATATCAACAACTCGGCCATACTTTTCAAAGAAGGCTACAACAATGCCTACCGCGAGACGCTTGCGTATTCCAGGTGCGATATGTGGCCACCATTTAGTGAGGGCGTTTTTCAGCGCGAGTTCCCGGTTGCCCTTGGGGTTCAGCCAAGCAGCCAACTCGTCCACCTGATGGATACCATAAATTTGATACCGCAACAGAACAAGCAGCCGCCATGACATACCTCCTCCAAGTCTGTATACACCGCCCATTCCCCAACACCGAGAATACCCTCCTCCCCCTCCTCATCCAGTCGCCGAGCGCGTATGTCCACATCACTCCGTCTGTCCAGTATCTCTTGATCAAACACGCTGGGTCCCTGGATGAACAGCCGTCCCGTCCCATACTGCACAATCCCGCCACTTCCAAGCAATGATGCTGAGCCCATCCCGTCAAACCACCATATTCTATTAAAGAACCTGTCTTTCCCCAGAGGCTTGACTCTCACAGACCCAAGCAACTTTCTGAAGTCGCGCTCGATGCCTTCCAGCCGCCGCTCAAGCTTGTTGACCTCCTCATCGAGACGGCGGTGCTCCGCTAGTGCCTGCTTCGCAGACGCGTTTCGTGCACGAGCCGCTTCTCTTTGTTTTGCGTGGGCCTGACTCTGTGCCCGCCGCCGGAGGTCTTTTTCCTTGGACTTCGACGGCCTCCCTGAACCAGACTCGGATCCACCCTCAGATGCGGAAATGTCTGAAAGGTCACTAAGTTCGTTCATAGGAGTATCTTCGTCCGCGTGCATGCCATTGGGTGTTTGAGCTCCTTCCTTGTTTTCGCCAATGAGAGCATCGCGTTCTTCAATGCTGTAAGCAAGGGTGAGCACAGTACAGACGATGATACATGATGAACTCACAATTGCTTCCGCGTTCGGTTGACCTCAATCTTCTCCTTCCTTAGAGCAGTCAGTTGCTCCTCGCAGGACTCCATGTGGGAATGGATGGCTTTGCTCGACACAGCAACATTGCACATGTAGTATAAGATGGAGATGCGGTCTTCTGCAGGAAGTGCATGATAGCGCTGCCCTGGATTTGAGCGTCGCGTCAGGCGGGGCAGGGTTGGAGTTGATACGCGGGAGCTAGAGGACGGGCTGGATGGCTCTGCTGAGGCTTCTGGTGCGAACAACAAGCGAGTAAGGACGCGACGTAAGGGCGGGAATGCCTCTAAAGTGGCGTGCTAAATATATGAAATCAGATTCCGCGATGTGTCCGATGACTAGACAGCACTTACGTCTTTCAAACAGCCCACCAGTGACTCTTCCCAGCCGTCCCGCCCTTCGTTATGTCGCAGAGGGGCACGCTCCCAGTTGTTGCCCACGTCAGCCATAGCTTGGATGAGTTGCTCAATGGTGACGCCCATCTCCTCCTGGTCTCCCTCCTCATCTTTTAGCTCCATGAGCGACAGCACGGCACTATGACGGTGGAAGGTGACAGTGCGCAGGTTGTAGATGAGTGTTGAATGGACTTCTGCCAGGAGTTGGCAGACAGGGTCAAGAACGTTATGCCGCAGGGCATGTTCAAACTCGTCTAGGCTGAAAGTAGACAGATGGAGAGGATGTCTGGCGCAGACGGAAGGTGAGACGGAAACTGGCTGCACGACACTAGGTTTATGCGTACCCATATACCACACAAAAGTTCCAAGTCATCAAGAACGCCTCAAAGGTCTCTGGGTCATTGTTGAACGGGAGCGCCACACGACTGGGAACAGGTCTCTTAGCCTTCATACCCGCCTTTTTCTCCTTCTCAGAAAGCGTAACATCGAGATCTTCTGTAGGGTACCTAATAGGCCTCTTCTTTTTCTTTTCCGTGGCAAGGCGCTCTGCCTCTTCTTTAGCCTTTTCTTGCCTCTCTCGAGCCTCGCGCTCCTTCTTCTCGACAACGAGCGCCTGAGCTTTGGCTGTTCAAAATAAGAGAATGGTACGCAGCGCAGGAATAGCCCGTAACACTTACCCCTCTCCTCCTGTGCAGCTGTTAGCTTCTTGGGTTTCTTCGTTGTGGGGCCCTCTTTGTCTTCCCAGACCTTCTTGCGCTTCTGTATCTCACCTTTCTTGATGTTCTCGACGCCTTGTCGTGTCTCCTCTGGCATGATAGTGTCAACACCATAGTGCTTCGCGACTGGTGGTTTCACTATCCATGGAGACGCGACAGCCGCATCGCGGTCTACACAGTCGCGTATGAACCGGCGGAGAATGCTCTTAGAGAATGCAAGCCGGTCACGACTGATGATAGTCGGGATCACATGGCAATAGGGTGGGGTTAAGAGAAACAAAGCAGCAGACCTTGAGAATTGAGACAGAAGGACAAGGGAAGAACACACCTCATCACAGGACACTGAACGTCCATTATGCTACCACTCCACTTGGCCCGGGCCTCCTTTGCCGATGCTCCATGTTTGTCGCGTCCCTCTGACCTTTCTTCTTCTAGAATCTGGACCTTGTAGATATATTTGTTGGGATCGTCGTGGACATTGGCCTCTTTGGCGGGAATTTTGAGGTCACCGCTGATTCTATGTAGTGTCGCATGGTTGTTCTTGACGGGGATGGAAGACGATGACGCGATGGGGTTCTGGTCAGGCGTGTCTATCTTGTTGGTGGAAGATATAGTGATGCTACGAGGAGGGAAGACTTCAACGATGCGTGCCAAGAATCTATGGAAGTGAAGTTAGGTTTGATACGCGTAAGATGTTGGAAGGGAGGGATGCGTACTTGTCACCTTGGATGTCTACATAGACCTCTTAACGTTGGTAGATGGTCAGGAACAATTAGGAGGGCAAGTAGATGGAAAGGAGGACTGACTCTCGTCGCGGAAATATCGATCCTTGAAGCGCTCATAGACAGCTTCGACAAGGTGATCTAGGCGTCCCATGACCTCTGTGGAGGAACACGAGATTGAGTGCGTGGCAAAGACAAAGAGAGAAAGAGGACGTACGCCATTGAACGGCTCTGAGGATGGCAGGTTTGAGAGGTTCCGGGAAGCGGGAGTGCATGGTGCGTGCCTCTTGTTGTTCACTTGCGAGGGCCTGGAAATAGTCGAGACCGCTCCTGCCGGTGACCTCGCATTGGAACTGCTTAAGGCTGTAGAAGGACATGCGCGCGGCGTAGGCCCTAGAAGGACGGAAGGGATGAGTCGAGAGCGATGAGGAGGGCGGGGAGAAAGAACGTGCTGATATGAGTCGAAAATCTCGCCTGTGCGGGCGAGATAGTATACCTCCCTGTTTGGGTCGACATGGAGGGCGTGGAGGAGGGAAAGGGAGGGTTCGGTGAGGAGGACGCGTTTGCGCCGACAAGTGGGCATGAAGGGAGGAGGGGAGGAGGGGAGGAAGAGGAGGAAGCGGGGAGGAAGAAAGGAAAAGAAGGGAGCAAAGGGAGGGAGGGAAAAGGGGACGGGATGTGGCTTGAGAGAGGATGCGAAAACGAATGCGTAAGGCGGTCCGCTCGCATCTTTGCCCTCTCTCTCCCCCCGTCCTGAGTCCTCCGACGCGAGAGCCACCCCCACCCATTCCAATTCCAATCCATCTCGTCCCACTTCGTCCCACCACCACCACCTCCTCCCCTCTGTCCCCCTCTGGCCCCCTCTGGCCCTTCCTCCCCCAACTCACTCCCTCACTCCCCTCCCCGTCCCTTCCCACTCCCCCGCGCTGCCTCCTTCATCACCGCCCCTCTCCAGATTGCCACCCCCCTGACCGCCCCCAAGTCGTACTTCTCCTCCGTAACAATATCCTTCATGGCTGTTGCACATTCTGTGTGGTCACGCTTCTACTGCTCAACGCTCTGTCACATCCAAGCTTACTTAACGTTCATCTCATGTCGCCCACTGCAGTATGTTTGCCTGTTCAGCCAATGCCCATCTTCCCTACAAGATCCAGTACTTTCATCATCCTTCAATCCCACTATGTACGTTACTTTTGGCCACGCTGCCCGAAAGGCCGTGGAGGATACGTTTCCGCCATCGTACCAAGCCAACAAGTCATGCAGCAGGACCCCTGGCACCCTTCGCTCTCACAGTTACAAGACCTTTCCAGATACATTCAATTAGGCCCTTGGGCTCTGTCGTCTAGATAAAGTCTCGGCTTATGCTACGTGTTGGCTTTCTTCTCCTATCTCTGATATGCTTCGCGTCTCGTTTGGCCCGTTCAAGTCGCTACAGAATCTCTACAAACATGCATCCTAAAAGCCCTCACAGTGAGCCAGTAGATTTGTTCGTATCGCTGTTTACAGTCAGCCCTCGCATTGCCCGGGTACATGCCCATCACAATTCATGGGCTTGCGAGCTCTGCTGCGGTGCCATGTAAGCTTCTCTAGGATTGAGCTGCAACCGCACATCATCTTGCGAATATTTTTGTGCGTGGCTCCCCTTGAACTCCAGAGCCTGCCGGATGACAGTATTTCTGGCCACAAGGCACATAAGTTTGGGGCATGTGGCCGTGCGCGACCGACAGACCTTTGCTTGAAACGCGCCAGAACCGCTTGAGGATCCACACTCTCTTGTGCAGATCTTTCCTTCGAGTTCAGCAAGGATGCTAGAGACACAAGAGGCGAAAGTCGTACTTTTCGTCGCACAGAGCTATAGTCTCAAGGATGTACATCTGGTTGCTTCGGTGTGGCTCCTCGTCGATAGTCACAGCACCAGGTGCATCAGTCACTCTTACTCCTGTCACGGAGATGCTACCTCCAATACTTTGGGCATGGCACATCGTTGGCTGCGAAGGGTCATAGTCGAGCACAAGAACAGGCTCTTCGGGAGATATGGGCAACAGCGGTACCGGGGTATCATCGGCATAGTGGTACTGAATGATGGGATGACTGAGAGACGTCGATGGCGCTGCAGCGGATGAGGGTTGAGATGTATGCGAGACAAGAATATAGTAAGGCGGTAGTGTAGTAGGTTGATTCATGAGAGCGTTGTTCCAACGTATACAGTGTTCGTGATATTACAGGACCGGAAAGAGCCGGCAGCTGGCGGTGGCTACTACTTGTCACAAAGACCGCTCACGACTGACAAGCGTTATCAACAACATACCATTCTACATCACACATTACGGCCTGGACGCAGTTCGGGAATGGGATTTCCCAGCCGCAAATTGGGAACGGGTCTTCTGGTATCGTGGCTTCTATCGCGCGTCGCCAGCATGACCTAGCGCATTAATATTAACTGTGATCATGCTTTCGGGCAGCAACAACTCTTCTTCCCTAACGACGAGCCTCAGGGACGGCTGCACATCCAAATTATTGTAAGTCATAACAATTATCTTCCAACCCTGACAACGTCGCGCTCCACCATTCCTTCCCCACCTTTTCGTGCCGCCGTTAGCTGGCTGTCCGAGACAACCACTTTCTTTCCTTCGCTCGGTCCTTTGAGAATACCACTTTCTTTTGTATAATAACCGTTCATTCCCACGATGTTACGCCTGCTTTTGATACTCGCCATCGCAGTTGCCCTCGCCGCTACTCTTGACGGCGTGCTTGCATCTCCTGCATATTCCTACAACATCCACAAGTCTGGTAAGGACGAGTGTGTAGCCAAATGTCGTGCCAACCAGATGACTGCGACTGTCCCTCAGCCTCAGTGGTCTGCAGCACCGCTCTATTCATCCAACAAAACGGTCACAACATTACCTGTCTTGACCTCTTCAGTCGCTGCTCCATCGGCTAGCTCGCTGCCTTTCTCCTCGTTCTTGCATTCCAGTTCGCATTCGCCCTCTGCCTCTCTGCCGTCCAAGGAATCAACTAGTTCTCCGAAACCAT
Source organism: Albatrellus ellisii (assembly GCA_003314395.1). Lineage (NCBI taxonomy): Eukaryota > Fungi > Basidiomycota > Agaricomycetes > Russulales > Albatrellaceae > Albatrellus > Albatrellus ellisii. The sequence goes on along the minus strand of QLPN01004933.1, from coordinate 13,171 downwards.
CCCCTTCTTCCTCCAGTGCTACTGCTCCTACCCTGCCCTCCTCCTCTTCCAATCCCAAGCCACCTCCCTCACCGTCGCCTTCTCCCTCAACGGTATCTGCAGCATCAACTACCTCTAGCCGTCCCCAATCTCCCGATCCTAGCGACATTGACCAGTACCTTTCCGCACACAATTCTGTACGGGCAGAGCACGGCGCCGTTGCGCTGACATGGAGCGACGAGCTCGCTGGCAAGGCTCAGCAGTGGGCGAACAACTGTGTTTTCCAGCATTCCGGCGGATCCCTTGGACCCTTTGGAGGTGAATTGGTCCGTTCTCGCACGATCTGGCTAATTCATGAGCGGGCTGCGTTGCAGAGAACTTGGCTGCCGGCACCGGGTCCAGCTATGGCATCGCAGCCGCCGTGAAGTCCTGGACAGATGAAGTTTGTGCGTACGGAATGCTGCGCTGGTTTGGTGATGGACTCTGACGTGCGTTTGTTTCAGCGGACTACAGTCCGAGCAATCCAGTGCCGTCCCACTTTACGCAAGTAGTATGGAAGGCAACGACGCAGGTCGGATGTGCCGTGCAAACCTGCAACGGGATATTCGATCCTAGCTTTGGGGTACGCCATTGCTCCTGGTTGTAATTTCTCCATACCGTTCTCATATGCAGAGTAGCCAGCAAAGTACTATGTATGCGAGTACTCTCCTGCTGGTAACGTCATCGGGGAGTTCCCGTGAGTCGTTGCAGAATGGCCTTCGTGCCTTTGATCTGACTTTCTTCCTTGAACACAGCCAAAACGTCCAAGTCTAAAGCGCAGCAGGCCATTACGCTTTCTTTCTTAGAAGACTTATAGCCATTCATTTTCGCCTTTCTCCGCATGCAAATCCCATCTATTGAAAAGCTGGTCGTGTATTTAGTTGTACATAGCAGTTTTATCGAAGCCAGTTGGCCTGGAGCCAAGATCTCCATTTAACCGAGTACAATAAACCCTAGTATGATCACCTGAACTCCTAACCCCAATTTAGTGGCTCATCGGATGCCAAAAGGACCCAGCCCCAAGCTCATCAACTCTCTCATGCTCGTCTCTGTCCTCGGAATAAACCCATGTTGTCGAGGGCGACAACGCTCTCGGGTGCTGCGCACATCTTGGTCTGGCTTGTGTACATCTTCGCCATTGGCGTCTCCTGCGTAGCGCTTCTGTCGCAGGCCGTGCGCACGTCCTCCAGCCGCTCCTGGAAGAACAACATCAATGTCCTCATCATCGGCATCGCATATGTCACCGTAGTGCGTATGCACACCCCCTCGTTGTGTGCGCCTGCAGTTTCTGACTCCAAAGATGCAGGCTGTCTTATCGGTGGCTGTCTGCACTAATCGCCGTCTGGCTATGTTCAAGCGGCTACAGAGGATCTCGAAGGACCCCATCCCGGTAGAGAAGCGGGATGCCGACAAAGTGAGACTTTCGCCTTTTTATGTATGAATGCTTAGACGTGGTGGTGCTCTGCTAGCCGGTGAACAAGTTTGTCACACAAGAGTATGCTCGGGCGTGTCTCATAGCGTACGAGTCTCTGCCGAGTGATGTCGTCCAGGAGGGCTGGGGACGACCAGGTGCGCCGTGCATCTTGCTGCCAGGTCCCATCATACCCACGAGAACCCGCGCCTCTAGGTACGAAGTACCACGGCATCAACTTCCGCCGCGCTTTGCTGGACACTATTTCCGACCTAGGTCTGTATGCCCTTCTCTTCTGCGCAGTACCGGCTGATCGCTTTTTGACTGCTGACCCGTACTCTCTGCAGACCGCGCGGCGCGCATCCTCATCCCGAGCTTACCCCCCCTGCGCCCACACGACCGCATGCTACACCATTTCCGCTTCATCGGCCCGCTCATCCCGAAGGATAATGACGGGCTCTCGCCGCTGCACTACTACGACTCGGCGATTCAGCTTGCGCGGTGCGCGCAGAGGGAGCCGACGGAGAAGGAGACAGAGATCGGCATGGCCTCGTTCCTCCGTATCAAGAAGATGTGGGTGTCAATTTTTGCGTGCATATATACGTGGCAAGCTGATACGGGGCGCTGAATTTCTTGCGGTGATAGATTGGATGACTGTCGGATGGAGATGCTGGAGGGTTCGACGGCTGAGTTTGACAGCTCTATCACCGTCGAGTCTTAGCATACATGTGTATCAGACGTGGCTGTTGTTCTCTTGCTCATCAGCTTGCTTCCGCGTACGTCGTACCCTTGGTGATCATGAGACCGTTGCGTTTGTCATGTCTGGTTTTTTTAAGATTATGATTGGAACATTCGAGCTTTGTCCGAAGGTGCTGCAAACTGCTGTAATGTATCATACCATATCAACACATCCGGTGTGGCCACCCCATTTACTTGTTCTCTCTTCGGCACTAGACGAAACCCGTATCATCCTGCTCAACATGTAACAACGAAGCAGCCGGACGCTCGCACGTCACAAGGGCACTGAGACCCCGACATGTGTATCTACAACATGCTGTACAGTGTACACCCTCAACGACACCTGTCTCAATGCAGCGGTTCACCGTACATTTTTTCCTAGTTCGGCCTCCGCGCCTAGGCATCCCGGCACTCGGAAAACGCGCACGGCACACAAACACTCAATGCGTTCCTCAGCGCACCCATGTGTCGACGTCGACATCGTCCACACCTGATCGCTCGCCGCCCAGAAACAGGCCTGTACCCAGGCGCATAGGCAGTGTTGTCCACAACGAGCCGCCGGACGTTATCTGACGTCGCGCGTTCGCGCTCGATCAACACCGCCCTTGCGGTGCCGGGCGCCATGCCGCCGTGCAGCGCGAGGACCCCGCGGGCTTTGCGCAGTAGAACGGAGGGGGGGTGCAGCTGGCCGCCGAGATGCGAGCCTGGCTGCTGTGCTTCTGTAGCTGTAGGAGGCACAGAGAGAGAGCAATTAGTGCCGGTAGTCAGCCGCGCGCGACGCCCGGTTCTGCGTGTACTCCTCCACGGGGCCGCCGTGCTTCCGCACGGGCTCTGCGCCGTCTCGCTGCGTGTGCGCCGTGCGTGTCAGTTACTTCAGGGATTGTTGGCGAGGGGGGGGGGCTTACCGCGGTGAGGTCGATGAGGGTTCGGGTCAGGTGTGTCTGAGAGCACGGCGACAAGTCATCATGGTCTCCGGCGCGCAGCTCGTGGCGCCGTGGCGCATGATGAAGGAGATGACGTTGGCAGTGCTGCTGTAGAGCACGCAGCACGGGCGGCGTCGTTGTGGGGTCCTGGTGCGATGCCGTCAGCCGTGGCGTGGGTGGGAGGGCGGGCGCTTATAATCCCGACGAATGCCGGGTCGAGGTTTTCTGCCACGCGCAGATCGACGGTCTTCGTCTCGACGTCGGGTGTGTATGACAGCTCTTCGCTGTGGCCACTTTTTCGATCGGGTATTTGAGGGTGCCGGTAGGGGCATTTACGGCACGGGTTTGGCTGCTGGAGATCAGATAGAGCTAGCAGACACGTATAGGGTTGGCCTCCGGGGCGTGGGTTTAGTAGTGCGATGCAGACAGGACGAGTGGTTCACTTTGACGTCGGTGTGTTTTGGCTTTCGGATATACGGCAGGGTAAAAGTGAGTTTTACGGTCAGCAGACCTTGTGGACGACGTTCTTTTGAAAACAAGGGCCGACAGCCTCGGATACCACAGTATAATAGAATGCGATTTTGATTCTATACGATGACAGGAGAATAATACAAGCTTCCTGAAACTAGTACCTCAAGAACTCTTACCGCACGTTGACCCGTTACATACACAACTACTGAGCAACCTCCTCTGACTTCTGCGTAATACCGTACACCTTGTTTCAGAAAAGCGGCTTGAGATGTATCAAGGCAGGTCACGCCCCGAATTGATTGCGTTGGCAACTTGGCTCGTGTTCGGCCGATTGTGAGCGTACCTGCAATCAACATCAGCACGAGCTTCATGCAAAGGGTGATCAGACGAAGCTTGACCTCTCGTAGCTATCGTAATACAGCTCGTCAGTGCTGCACGTAGCCTTGAACGCCGGGTGCTCAAGCACGCGCCGCAGCCACGCAGTGAACTTCGGATCAGAAGGCATCTCATACCCCTTGTAATGCTTGAGCACATTCGTTGCCCTCAACAACCCTGTTGTGCAGGCGTGAGTCGTGCACACAACTCAGGTACGACAGTATCTTGGCAACGGAATTGACGGAGTGCTCACAAGGCCCGACCATCACGTCAGTCCAGGACAATTCACCACCCTCCGCCCACAGGCCGCACGCATGCTCTGCCTCGCGCTCCGCACGCTCCAGGAGCGCGACAAGCTGCTCCAGCGCGGCGCAGAAGCCTTTCTTGCCCTGGTCTTGGGCCGCCGGGTCCTGTGCCTGGAGGAAGCGGTAGAAGGCAGGGACCAGGGTGCGATTGACATGGTCGCTCTGGAGGCGGACGAGCGCCCTGGCGTACGGGTCGGTGTGGGACGGGAGGAGACTGCGTCTGGTCGTATTCGCGGCGAGGCTGTCAGTCGTTATAAGTAGCGTAAAAGACATCAAAACCAGGCAGGCTCACTCGTCGAGATACTCCATGATAACGGTGCTCTCGTTCAGGGAGCGCGGGGGGATGTAGTTGTGTAACTTGAGGGCAGGAATGAGGCCTTTGGGAGACACTTCGAGGAGGTCCTGCGGTTTCTTGTACGGGTCGACCTCATCTGCGCATACATCTAGATGAGCACGGGAGATGACGGAAGGGGCAGCGTGTGCTCAACAATACTGGTGTGGGAAGAAGAGGTCAGAGGGCTCGGAGACTCAAAAATGCAGGGGCTGACTTTGTATGGGATGTGGAGGTACTCGAAAGCTGTCCATACGCGCTGGACGAAAGGGCAGAAACAGCTGGCGAAAAGAGTGATGGGATGGGTTGAATGGAGGTTGACGGTGTGTAGGGCTGTGCCAGTGGCCTGGATGTGGTATGACTTAGCTTGTGCAGACATGATGACAGCACCTGCTACGTCTTGTCATGTCGTCATAAACAGCTTATGTAAGTTGCCGATCACAGTTCATGTCATAGTTACACACGGTGAAAGTCAATGCAATTAATATTCAGTGATGAGACAGGTTTGATAATCAGTATCTCTATCCCCTTTACGTCGACTCAGAACAAGAACACCTATGCTGATCATCAGCCAGGCCGTGCATGACAATGCAAGTATAACAAACCTGGTCAACAAGCTTGCTGACAGTGCGTGGTGCTGGGTATTTGAGTTCGTCAAGGTATTTCCTATGACCACGTCGTGAATTGATGGCAACGCAAGGCTATTAAAGTATACGCACTTCATAGCGGTCATCATAGGCGGAGGACCTTGAGACAATCCATTCGTCAGAATCCAACATGGCGACATCTCCAGAACTACATACCACAAAGCAAAATCTTGATATCCTCACTAGTGCACGGAAGGTGCTGTGCAATCTGCTCCTTCGTGACGAACCCGACGCCTCCGGCCCAGTTCGCTGGAGGGTTGTTCAGAACATAGTAGACCTTGAACCGCGAAGAATGCTTTGCAGTGAGCTCATCTAGCTCATTTTTGAGTAGGATATCGTCGTGGTTAACGTTGGCGTAGATGAGGCTCAATTTTGTTCGGTCCACAGGGTTTTTGAGCGCCGCATGGATGATCTGGAGCATAGGTGTGATGCCAGTTCCGCCAGCAATCATGCCCAGCTCGCGGGAAAGGGTCGGAGAGTACGTGAACTGTCCTTTAGGTCCCTTGACCCGAATTTTGTCTTCGATTTTGAGTAAGGACATGTAACGAGAGATGTTCCCTTTCTCGTATGACTGAGAAGTGCGTTCAAGTCACTCATACGAGTTCGCTTGCCAGCAAGCGAACACACGTACCTTGATCAAGAGGTCAAAGTGACCCAAGTCATCGTCACTGCTGGTCGGGGTATAGCTCCGAGAAATCTCTTTTCCATTGATCTCAGCAGAGACGGAGATGTGCTGACCGATTGGCAACCCAAGAACGTCTGCCGGATGAGGAAGAGCAAACCGGTAGCTGCAACGTGTTCAGAAGCAAAGTCGAGGTAGCTTATTTGCCACGTACACGGCTGTATTTGGCGAGACAACGATCTTCTCCTTCAATGGGAACTCTTTCCATTGCTTGGGATCCAACACAGGCTGCCTCTCTATCGTGAACAACGGTATGGATTTCGCGACGCGCAGATTCAACAATAAGCTTACTGGAGCGGCCCAGCTTCAAATAGAGGAAAACACTGCTGGTAAGAGCCAACAACAGAGCCAACAGCTGAGCAAAGTTGTTATGTTTTATGGAAGCAATGGGAGAAACAAAGTCCGCCATTGGTGACGTGTCAGCAATGACCGGGTTGGTGGGAAGGCCGATGAGGATGAGGCGGGAGACGTCGTAGCCAGCGAGCTTGAGCTTGTAGAGGAGAAGGTGCCAGAGGCCGGCAAGAGTACAGAAGACGGTGAAGGAGGAGGTCAGGAAGAGGAGTTGAGGACGGTTGGGCATGCGAAAAGAAAAGTCGTTGGGGAAGAGACGACTGGACCTGATTGCCGACTGGGGCGGAGCGTTTCGGAGAGACGCCGACTGGAGCGCGATTGAGAGGTCGAGGCGGACTGCGTAAATATGCTGTGAAGTGGCCCTGTTTGGAGTAACCGGGGTCCTTGTTGAGATTGACCCATCCTCTGAGTGCAAACTTGGCTTTTCTCTCTTCTTCTCTCTGTCCATTTTCTTTTCTTTCTGTCCCTTTCATTTTCATTCTTCATCCCGGACTAACACGCGGGGCGTGTTTCATTTTTGACTATGCAAACCGTGCCTTCTTCTATCCGGCCCCAATCTTCCTCTCAGCCGAAAGTGCCATGCAAGAAGGGCCCCCCCACAGCCCTTCACATCGACACACCCGTGCAGAACCCTTCATTAACGCTTCCTCTAGGAGAATGCTCTGTTCCCTCCTCTGCTATATCTTCGGCTGTCTCTGACTCTGAATCCGTTCACTTTCCCCCCTCCTACACGTCACGCTCTTCCAGAAACATGAAAGGGCTCTCTCTTACCCTTCCATCTGCTCAGTCCTCCTCAAGTTCCCTTATCAACCCTCAGCTAGACTGCCACACCACTCCCCACCCTCCTCTGCCCCGTCCTAGGCGCCCCTCTGTTGTTTCACTTCCTGTCACCTGCGCCCCCCCTCACTTGCGCCGAGAAGAGGAGGAGGGCTCCCCATCCGCATTCTATCTTAACGGCCCTATAGAGATTCTGCCCAAAGTATGGTTGGGATCTGAAGAAAACGCCCGCCATTGGCCAGGCCTCCTTGAGCGTGGCATCAGGTCGATTCTCAACGTCGCCAAGGAGGTCGTCTCCCCCTTCGATTCCCTTAGCAGCCAGCCTTTGCGACCGTTTGCGTCAACCCCGGACCTGTCAGAAACGCTCAAACCGCAGGGAGGCGACACGTACTATCCCGCGCACAAGCCCAGTGGCAGGCCTGGGATGCACTACCTAAAATTGCAATGGTCGCATGGCCAGTCTGACCTCGTTGAAAACGGCTTTGCCGCTGCCATGGCTTTCGTCGATCAATCACTCCAACGTGGCGATGGCGTGTTAATTCAGTATGTTTCAGCTCTCCTTGCTTCGCAAATGGCCGGCTTGATCCCCCGTCTCTAGCTGTCAATGCGGCATATCTCGTTCCGCTACTTTGGTTATCGCTCTCGTTATGCGAGCTGCAGCACTTCGCTTACCGACCGTACCTTCCGAGGTGTGGGATCTCANNNGCATGCAAGGAGCTTACTCTTATGTCAAAGCAAAAAGCACATGCATCGGTCCCAATATGTCGTCAGTGCCTCTTGACTCTCTCTATAAGCACTTGTCTAATTGCCCACAGCCTCATATATCAACTTTTAGACTATGAACGCGTGCTCCGCGGCGGGAGCATCACCCCTGATTTCTCCGATCGATCCTCAGCTAATGCTGCAGAAGAGGAGGAGTGGGGACGCCGTCGTCAGATGCTGGACGAGACATCCAGTTCAGAGGATGAAGAAAGGGAAAGCACCGAGATCATGCGGGAAGCCCGGGCTTTGGATAAGGCAATGGAAAATCGCATCATCGCTCGGAAATCGTCAACTTCATCTGCCGGCTCTGGCATTGGCATGGGTGCTGCATGGCGGAGCCGCTATGGTTCGCGGAAGCGGGCAGGCTCGATCGCAAGCAATCTCACATCGAACAGCATCCTGAGTGAGGAACTGGTGGAGGAGGATGAAGAACGCGAACTTTTGGGCAGAGGTGGCGGATTTGACGGCACCAGCATCGAAACAGTGTCGTCAACCACCGATACGCACGAGGATGGAGGATCTGCTACTTCTGACGAAAGCGAATTCAGTCTTAACCAAGCCACGCCTTTGGCCTCTCGGATGGCTCATCCATTAGTTCATTTGCCGCCGCCTTCAGCACCTGCCACGAAGACGTCGTTCACGCTCCCCCCTATGCCAAGTACGTCTATCAAGTCGACATTTGATCTGCCCTCGAGACACCTGTCATTCTCAAAGCCCAAGCGGCGACCCCCTCCGTTAGGGTTGCTTCCTCCGGTACCCCACTCACCGGTCACTGCTGTTCAGGTACCGTCTTCGCCTACGCCTGATCCTTTTATGAGGCCTCGAACTCGCACGGAATCGTGTAAGCCTGCACCACCGCCTTTGCATCTTCGCCATGCTCAAAAACCTATGCAATCCTTACTTTATCCTCGCACGCAATATTCATCTTCCTCTACGCCATCTCAAACACTTTTCGTCTTCCCTGCTTCACCGACGCTGACTACGCACACGCCGTCTGCCATGACTCTCACGTCAATGAAGGTGCCTGTTCCCTTCCCATCTGTTTCAGAACCTCATGCTCCGCCGACCGCCAAGCGGCATGGGCGGAGCAGATCCTTCATCGGGATCGTGGCGCCGGCCACTCCCACAACAGCACACTCCAGGGTGGACGCGCGTGGATGGGTCGGATTGGATTAGCTTATGCTATAATACTGCAGCATCTGTCTCGTTGTTTCATCTTGCATGCTCTATTGTCCAAGATCGCACCACACTAACGGGCAGTTCTATATCGTTCTTGGATCTGACATCCTGGACACTTCGACCTTCGATGCATGTGTTTCTGCTTGCGTTATGTTCTCTGCTCTTTATCATGTCGCTTTCACTGGACCATACACTTTGCATTCACATTGTTGTATAACACACTTGGTTATATATATCCGGCGTACTCTTTTCATTTCGAGCTTCCTCTATACATTGCTTTCATAGTCTGAGTCTGCATCTTGTCGTTATCAAGCCGTTCTACAGAGCGGACAATACTGACCAAAATAGAACATGGCCGCCACAAACGCATATCGAGCCGTGCCTTCAAAATTTAAACACTCTGCCTACGCTGTTTTTTACCACTCCTGTAAGGAGCTGGCCCCCGAGTCCACCTACTCCCATGTTCCAACCTGATGAAGCCGCGTTCTGTGCCCAACGTTGTTTTGCATCCCGATCACTGACCCCGGATCGAACATGAACAGCGCATAAAGAAGAAATGAAGACAGAAGCGTACGCGTACGTGAAGCCGATCACGTTGGTCACGTTGAAGACAAGGGCAAGCACGACAATGGGCACGAAGCTGAGGACGCAGTCAGTCGTGCGGCATAGAAGCGTCAGCGTGAGATGAACGGACGAGATATTGAATTTGAGTAGGGAGACAATGAATAAGACCAGCCAGAGTGCTGGGAAGACATACAGTGCGATCTGGGTGACGTAAGTATGCCTCATAATCTCATAATAGAAGAGGGTGTAGCAAACCCAGAACATCCTGTGTGCGTACGATCACTACATGAGGCTGATGAAGCACAGACCAGGCGACCGTCTCACCTGGAGTCTATCGGGTTTGCCGGTCGAGTGGACTGTATAACATCGAAAAACATGTCAAAGAGAATTACAGCGGAAGAGTGTAAAGGGTGGTCGCACATCCCGGCTTTCAAAGACCCAATAGCTCTCTCCGTCTTCATCGACTTGATTCCAGAAGCGAAGGCCAACCAATGTTCGACCTGAGACGTTCTTCATTGCGCCAACGACGGAACCATGAACTCGTGGACTCGGCACGCTGAGCAGAGTCAGAGACGCACCCTACAATTCCAGAAGTCCATGGCTAACAGGACCACGACAATGACGGTCTGTTTTGAGATTTAGCGGTGCACAGGGACCTATGAGCGGGGCGACCGACCGAAACGACATAGTTGTACGGAAAGAATCCGCACAGAATGTATGTGGTAATGGCAGCGATGCGAAAGAAGTAGAGGAAGAACAACGCGGCCGGGTGCGCAGACTACGGTGCAAGGGCATGTGAGGCTCTGTCTGCAACAGCCACACCAGCACGCAACGCACCTGTCGAAAGATCCCAGCGATTCCTTCGGCTTGGTCAGTACATTTGTGCATAACAACGTACTGGGACGCACCGGACTCTGCGTCGCTCTGCGTTGAGGCTACTGTGCGGGGCTGGGGGGTGGGCACGGTAGACCGATTTTGAGGTGGAAGAGTAGACTCATCTGGTTCGATAGTCTCGAGAAGAGGCGTCGAGGCACTCATGATGAGGGAAAGTGCTACTTTGCTAATAGTAAGGGCAAGCTATAAAATAGTCACAATCCGATTGCCATAATAAACAACAGGAACAAAGTCCATCATCATCACACGTCGTCTCCAACTTGCAACGGTCTCCAGCTACATCTATTATTTCTACTGCTGCGCCCTCTCGATGTCGCTCTTTCGTCAGAACGGCCATGAACAACTTAGTGACACTGAGCAGCCCACAGAGTCGACAGCGCTCTTGGGGAGCCAGACTCGCCCTCCCGCGTCTCTTCCGTTGTCGTCCCCCGCCGTTGGAACCGTCGTGACCCGCATTCGTACGCAGGGCGTGCAGGCCTTTCTTAACAATCAGTCCGCTTTTATTCCCCCCTTCTCTTCCTCCGCCCATGAAGCAGCCTTCAAGCTTGTCGTCTCCTTCCAGCTTATCCTCGTTTGCAAGAAGTCGACGTACCGCGGGGAGGACATCTGGGACCAGTGGTCTAAGGAGCAGGATTCCGGCTTCGATGAACAGGGTATAGAGTCCTGCATCCTCCGCACCTGGGCGGACTTCCTGGGCACGGAGAGATCTGATCATGAGATCGAGGACGTGCTGTGGATGTCATTTCCCCTCGAAAAGCACGGGTCCACCTACATGAGAGGTACCGTGTTCTGGCATACTTGACGACAAATGTGGACTGACCGATCATCTCGAACAGTCGTAGACATGCTTCAGAATCCGGATATTCCCACCCAGTTACTTGCACATCGCATGGTATTTCTGAGTATAGAGAAAACGTGGCGTCATGGCAGGACTGCGGACATGTCTGGTTCTGTCTGGGACCGGGCCGTTCAGCGGTTCGATGCAGCTGCTACGCCTCGGTGAGATCTGCTTTTGTGCATCTCGCTCGATGCAGCGCTAATGACGAACAACAGAATAGTCCATGCCATGGATACCTTTTCGCAACTCAGTTTTATGGTCCTTCTAGTTCATTATATTCTCAATCCTCCAGAACGGCCCATATTAATCAGGGTTCCCGGCTTGGTCGGTGCTAGGGAGATCCTGCTAATTATATATTCAACCGCTTTGCTTTGTCAGTCTTGGACTTCGTATATTATACCATGCGCCATGGTTCTCTCGTCGTTCTTGTTCAGTCTTCCTTCAGTTCCATTCCCTGGCGACAGTGCTTTCGCTATTTTGCTGATAGCTCTCCCGTTCCATGTCCTGCTGTTGCACCTCCCCCGTCCTCCCAGCCCTAATTTCTTGTTCCCACCTAGCGTCTGCTTGCCACTGTCCACCTTGTTGTGGTGCGAGTTAACACGAACGCTCTATCCTGTTCTGTTCTTCTACCTCCCCGCTTTCCTCTTTTCCTCATATCTGCTGTCTCTGGCCCTCGCGGACTCTATCCCTCACTTTCTTATCGTCCAGACCCTTATTGCCGCTCCGATGGAGACCAGGGTGGCCTTCTTGGCCTTGTGGGCGATCACCGTCTTCCTCGTATTCTCCTCCATTGTGCTACTAGTACTGTTCAGCGCCTCCCTTCTCTCGCTTCCCCAACGACCGTCTAGTGCTTGGGACCGATACTCCCAGCCCGTCGGCTTACAAGCGCGCAGAATATTCCTTTCGACTGTCGTCGCCTTCTCGTCTCCATTCTATTTCCCTGCGCCGTTCAATCTCCTCCATCTTGTCTTTTTGCGGCTGCCCGGCGTGCTGTTGCGCTTCGCAGGAGACAAGGAACTTTTGATTCTACGCCCCATCCGAGCCGTGCTTTGGAGGTGTACAGTCGGTCTCATCACGTTCATACCAGGCACATATTTGAGGCTCTGAGGAAAAATGACTCGAATATTGGTGGCGACTCAGACCCTGGAGTTCACACATTGCTTAGCACCTCATTCATTCCTCAAGTATCACCTTTTTCCAGGCTCGGACAGTATCTGTATTAATTGGTGCTTTCATGTGTGCACTGTCTATACCCATGTCCATACCCCCCAACTTGTATATATTAAAAGCTGCATTTATTGTTCATCATCATATTATCAAGGTGTAATGGTTGTCTAGTATCGACCCTGGAGTTGGTTGCAATCTGACATGTTTTGATTATGCTTGGGCTGGCTTTGAGAATGTCAAAGTTAAAGCTAGAATGCAATTTGATGGCAGGAAGCGATTTAGATCAAATCATGAGGTTAGGTGCCTAGGACGGTATGTTACGCGGACTAGGATTCGGATCATGATACAACTGACATGGGTGAGTTAGTCTCGACGCTCTAGTGTGTTCTGTAAGTGCTCGATAAGTCAAAGGGGCTGAGAGCGAGGCATCCGCCACAGAGCGGAGTGAAGAGCGGAAATGGAAAGATTAAACTAAGCAATAGGCCGCATCACAAACTTTCTTGTCTGTCCCAAAAACATTTGTTCGAACAAATAAAGACGCAATGCGGTAATTCCGTTGACAGTGGTATCCAAAGCTGTATTGAATACTAGACTACTCGTTCGCTTCTTGTTTTTGGGATAAACACGAAAGTTTGTGGTGTGGGCTATTGTTTAGTGTCTTGCTGGAATAGGGCATATTTCTACTAGAGGAGAATCTCCTATGGTCACTTTCGCTTGTACAAAACAGGCATTCGTTTT
>QLPN01004911.1:0-50093 GCA_003314395.1 Albatrellus ellisii | reverse complement strand
CACCTGTCACTGTGGCCAGTATACTGAAGGTCAACATCAAACTCAAAGTGTTGGTTTTTTCATTACCTTATGATGCTGATCACACTGTTTACTTATTAAGTATACCTACCTCTGTCTCATCTTGTTGGTATTTCTTTTCTCTTTATGGTTTGAGCTCCTCTTCAACTCTATCTTGCTCTTACTGTATCTTCTTTACCTCATTATCTTCTCACCTCAGCACTTCTGCATGTGCTGAGGTGAGTATCTCTTCTATCTTATAACATCTTTCACCAGCTATTTGCTGTGTGGGTTGGTTTTTCACATAGATTTATTTCATGCATATCATTTCACTTTATCTGTCATCTCTTTGTTCTTCATAGTTGTAGCTCCTCTTTAACTCTACTGTTGCTACACTATATAGTCTTCTTCCTTTCACCTTCATACCTCAGCACTTCTCACATCTGCTGAGGTAGGTCATCTGTGATGCACTCTGTCAGGCCACTATTATTTCCTTTGTTTTTCTCTTCATTTTTCCTATTTTCTTATGTCTCTATAGCTATAGATCTTACAATCACTCCTGATCTATCAGAGTGATTCCCACAGTCATGTATTCCTTTTGTTTATTTTTACCAGCCAATGACAAGCCAGTCAGCTGATCCCCAATCTGCCTGCTTACAATATAGTTATGACTGTCTTCCCATTGTTACTGCAGATGCTTTCTAATTGTCCTCACAGTTACTGCACACATTGTTCAGCACTTATGCATCCCCTCTATTATTAGATATGATGTCATTCTCTTTTGTTTTCATCTTCTTGCCCTATAGTGTATAGCTTGGTCTGTGCACCATTTCAAGTACTATATATACTGTAGAACAATTAGTGTTTTATCCTCAGTTCTGATCATCTGGGATATGTGCTAGGTGCAGTATCTTCTTGATCCTCTATTGTTTCACTTTTACTCATTATATATCTGGGATATCTGCTAGTTGGAGCATGATTGTCTCTTTTGTTTGTTTTAGCTTTTTCTTCAGTTGTTCAGCTTTGACATCAGCATTTGCATCACATCTTCTCTCAGCTCTTATGCATATAGCTGAGCCTTGTCATCTTCTCTCTCTTTCTGTGTACCTTACTGGTACACTTCATCTTGTAATAAACAAGGTTATAGGGAAGCAGGTGTTCTTCTGCAAAAGAAACACCAAAAATATGTCCTAACAACAAGGACAATAAGCACTCATTCTCAAAAACAACACAAGGACTGAGGGAAAAAAAGACAAGCTATTGTAAATAGGCTAGATAAACTGCCTGTGGCTTAGCACTATACAGTAGTGGAGTGATTGAGAAAGTAGCAGTAATCATATGTTTTCTGCAGAGAGGTGATGAAAGTTTGCACCCATGTCAGCTTCTGCCAAGTTGCCTAAAATGGAAGTAGTAAGTTGTACATGAGCCAGTTTGCAGTTCCAACACTTTGTTCTTCTGCTAGCCCAACATGTGGGCTTCTGGTCTTGTTGACTATCTGCTTTTGTCCTTCACTCCCTCTGTTACATCATTGGCCCTTGAGGTCTATCTCCATATACAGATCATCATGTTATTGATTGCTGTTGCCCACTGTCAGGTGCCATTATTTGGTGCATTTATCCTTTATTTTAACTTTTACTTTCTTTTCATTTTCATTTAGATTAGGTTAGATAAGATGATCTTTCCTTTCAGTCTTTCTCATCTTATCTTACTATATCTTACTTACTGTTGCTTCATGCTCTGGATGTGCCCATGCTGTGCATGATGTCATACTTACTGTGGGTATTGTCTTCATAGACCTGCCCTATAGTTACTGCACTGGTCCATGTGCTTATAGCTGTAGTATATAGTCTTTGGTAGATAGCTGAATATACTCCAGCTTGTTATGGCTGGCAAATCCTATTCTTTGGAGTGATCCTTAGTCTAGTGTGTGCTGGTCTCCCTTATGGGATATGTAGGACTGCTGTCTTACACCCACCTGTTTCAACACTTATGTCCTGTGGTGCCTCTATCATGTCTTGGCTTGCGGGCCTGTTGAATTGTTTGTGCATATGATATCTTCATTTGGCTCTCTCTCTCTCTCCCTTCATACATCACACACATACTATTTACTATATTGTACATATGCATTACACTTCCCAAATTCTTCTTCACTGCAGACCATCCACACATACCTCTGCACACTCATATCCCACACAATACTTTAGATGACACATGTCCTCACATACTTGGAGTGTCTTGTACTTTCACTATTGCTCTCCACTACAACCTTATGTATGGACTCTACTTAAAGATGAACACTTTACTTTACATCTCCTCAGATGTCTTACCTTCTGTCTGAGTGAGTACTCCCTTACATTCATCTTACCCTCTTCTTACCTCATCCCTGCAGCATACTCTTACCATGTTGTGTTGCACACTTGCATTCACTTCCACTCCCACTTGCTGCAGTTATGCTCACTATCCTCTCCTGTTTTGGGGAAGAGATCACTCTCATACTATCAATGATCATGTTTGTCTTTGCTTGCCCAGGCCTGTGTGTACAAGGCCTACATCTATTACCACATGGTCTTTGCTCCCTTTTCTCATCTGCCCATCTTTCCACAGGCATCAAGTATCATAGATAGAGACAGGCAAAAATCAATTGAGAGAGTGTAAAGACAGGATGGAAAGACACAAGAGACAAAAGGAATAGATGTCTACCTGAGGTACATACAACTTAGAGAACCCTTATATATGAAAAGTATTGAAGGAGGTTGCTTGGAAAGAGCATGGCTGACTGTAGAAAGAAGAGAATTGTATTCTCAGTCTCTTCATTGAAGATTGACTGTAGCCATTATAGTACTGTACCTGTAGAAAGAAGTGAATTGTATTCTACAGGAAGAAAACATAAAGTGTGAATGATGTAGGAGTAAATACTGACCTCAGTCTCTTTGTAGAAGACTGGGAAAGAAAACTGTGTGAAGGAAAATTTTCTGTAAGTAGGGTCCATCTGTATTGCCCCTGAGTCCTGCAAGTCCATGTGGCACAGTTGTGCAGTCACATTTTTACAGTTGCCCAATTGCACATTCACTGTTGTGCTGTCATTCTGTCATGTGTTTGCTATCACACATTGCTGTAAACTCCAACAAAAAGATGATGTGCACAGACCAGTATGACTAATAAGATGTGGGGCACAGGTGTTAGTGAGTGAACAGCATGTATGAGATAATCTATACATGCAGGTATGGGCAGACAACAACAGCCAAGTTATATATCAGCACACCAAGGTAAGTGATTTCCAGTGGGGAGATGACAGCCATCATGGCTGCAGAGAGTATAGTTGTGTGGGCAGAGGCAGATGCTGCAATGCAATGATGTAAGCAGCAGGTAGAAGTGGGGAAAGTGAGAATACCATGGAGGGCAAGGTAAAGTACTTGCTCAGACAAGTGTGGAAGATGTCTGAGGAGGTGTAGCATAGGGAGTCCATCTTATGTAGTGGTTTGGAATGAAGGTTCATGTGGAGAGTGAAATGTAAAGTACAAGGACTGCTAAATGTAGGTGTAGGGTACATGTCATATACACACAGTAAGCAGAGCCCATGTGAGAGAGAGAAGCAGTCCAAGATGTAATGAGTACATATGGTGTGGTAAGTGATGTATGCAAGGAAAGTCAGATGAAAATGTATGGTACATGCACAAATATTCAACATAATCAACATTGGTCTTCAATATATTTATATAGCTAGGCAGAAAATGAGAGAAGCAAGCCCAAAGACCCAGTTTTAAGCACATAACCAAGATACAACTACTGATGCCACACTACACTGACAGCATTGATCACAATGTATGTAAAACAATGTTCAAGGTTGTGTTTCATCCATGTGAGCTTATGTGAGCTCTCAGCACAGATGCAGAGTTGATACATATAAAATTTAGCTACTTTGTTTTGTACACCTCTTGTGTGATTGTTCCACTCCCCATCAGGCCAGGGCAAGTGTACAAAAAGTCTTTTGTGTGTGTGTGTGTGTGTGTGTGTGTGTGTGTGTGTGTGTGTGTGTTCAACTGTTTGTTTCAACAGACAATAGACCCTGAATCTGTATTGTATCTATGAGGATCTTCAATATTATAGTACATGCAACAATAGCCATCACAATAGCATTGTGATATGTTGCTGTAGTGAGCTCTATTGTGCAAGTATGACCTGAGTTACTAATAAGTAACAGGGTTGCAGGTGTGCTAACATAAAGCCCATCAAAGAAAGTGTTGGAGATAAGGTCAAATGCCTGATCATGTTCTTGTACTACACCTCATAACAGAGCTACAAACTTGTAGCAGAGTTACAACCCTCAGTAGTCAGTACAGCCCCACATGATGCTATTAGCACTTCACTTAGACAAGGCCTGGTACCTCAGTGGTTAGAGCACCCACCTGGAGTAAGGGAGGTCCTTGGTTCAAACCCAAGCCAAGTCACTATTTTGGCAATTGTGCATTCTAACAGGCTGAACCCAGTCCTGTATTCTGATGCCTAAGCAAATGCATGATTGATGTGACTGCAGATGATTGTTGTGTGCAGTGCATTAATGTCACTGTGTTTGCCTGATGTCACTGATGGTTGGTTTCTGGTGTTGTGTGTGTGTGATGCTCATCATCTCCTCTGAACTGAAATCTTGACTGTCTGCTGCTAAGAGCAGCCTATTGCATGGTCATTGGGAAAGTTTGTGATAACTATACCCCTGGTAACAAGGTAATTGGTATGTGCTTGATACATGCAGTAAATGTTCCTGATAATGATGAAGAGTGGGATCAATGAGATAGTGATGAGGATGATACTCCCAATGACTAAATGAGGATCCAGAGTGATGAGTTTAGGATGTCTTAGCAATGCTTAGAGTGACTTAGAGATCTTAGACTTAGTTCTTTAGAGAATAGTATGAGACAGTAGTGAGCTTTAGGTCAAGTGTGGTGTAGGAGAATCCCTAGATTGTGAAGTTGACAAGACTGGGGTTTAAGACCACCAGGCTTGTCCCTATTTATACAAAACAGAGTGTCCTAAAAATAGTACAAGTAAGTAAGGTTCACTGATCAATGATGATTGCACAGCAATCAACAAGATCATGTGACCAAGTCACATCCATAGTGAACTAAGTAAATGTAGCCACAAGTGTGAAATGAATGAGAGATAATCAGAGATGAGTCCTTGCTAATTGTATAGTGATAGTCCTTAGCAAGTGAATATAAATAAATAAAGAAAGATAAAAAAGATAAGGAGGCTTTATAGTACTTGGAGTAAAGCTCACAGTGCAGTATGTGAATACTGTAGTACTATAAAGGAGATAGTGTCCTTACTATAAGTTGGAGCTAAGCTCAACAACTGTAGTTAATACTACACTTATAGTAAGTAAGATAAAGAAAGGAAAGAAAAGACAAAGAAAAAGCATTATGATGTGCCAAAGCAAGTGCCTCATAACACTGGGAGGTGGAGCCATTGTTTGGACATCACAAAACAACACACAGTATCACTTTCATCGACTGAAGCTGAATACATGTCATTGTCCCAAGCCATGGCACAAGGGATGTGGTTGAGGTCACTGTTTCAGGAAATAGGTTTTGGTTTTTCTTTTCCTCTTTTACTTTACAGTGATAACAAGGGCTCCATTGACATCACTACCAATCCTGTCATTAATCATGGCACCAAACACATTGACATTCATCATCACTATATTCATGAGTGCCTTTCTTCCAATGCCATTGCCATTCAGCACCTTCCTTCCTCTCTTGTCACTGCTGATATCTTAACCAAGCCTTTATCATTTCCCCTCTTCTCTTCTCATCACTCTGGTCTTGGTCTTGTAGAGTGTGTTCCCAGTAAGGGGGGGTGTTGATGATCACATGCTTACTAATGTTCTCCTTCCCTTTTCAGTCAGATACTGTACACACACATACATGTTCATGAAGGAGCAGGACAGAGTGACAGATAGGTACAAGATGATTGGCATGACATTAGAGGCCCACATGATGGGCAACAGAGTGAGTGAGCATGACTAAGAGCAACAATGAGCAACAAAGAGCAACTGATGGCAATGAGGCATAAGGTGAGTGTGCAGATAGAGAGCAATGAGGGTGTAGGGTAAGTATGCAGATAAAGAGTGATGAGGCATAGGGTAAGTATGTAGATAGAGAGTGGTACAGCAATGTGCTTAAAGTTCTAAAGTGTTTGGATGATTAAGACAAGCATATATAGTCAAGTCAAGATGGATTTGGAGAAGAGTATAAATTGCTAGTGACATAGTAGTGGTGGCTAGAGTGGTCACAAGTGATGTATAGTGAGAGGTGTCAGGTGGAGTAGAAAGTGTCTGGTTTGTATGATAAAATTTAGATAAAGATAAGATGAGACAAAGGTATGGTCAGCATTGTGTATCATACATGGATCCCAACAGTTCATACATATGCATACACAGTTCCACTGTCCATACTTCTTTGGTCTGTGTGCTACTACACTTACTATAAGTAGTTTGTAGTGGCACAGTATCACCATAAGAACTCTTCTAGTTCCTCTCCACACATGGCCTGTGATCAACAGTATCATCCTTATTACTATCTTGTTGATCCCTCTCTTCATCATCATCAGGAACATTTACTACATGTATCAAGCACATAACAACTACCTTGTTACCAGGGGTATAATTATCACAAACCTTCTGACCATCCAATAGGCTGCTCTTGGCATGCACCAACTGAACCAATTCTGCAAAACACTGCAGTGCTGTGACAGGACAAGCAGCTTCTCACCATTTGCACATGGCTGGACAACTTACAGTGCCCAGCTGATATTGATGATGTACAGTATGCAAGATTCATGCACTATTGTGCTGAATTCTTCATGGTTACAGGATGGCTCTGGCAGAAAGACCCACATGGCCAGCACAAAGCAGTTCTCTTTTATGAGGAACAATTAGCCATTTTGCAATCTGCACACAATGATATCAGTTGTTTATGCAACACATGTTTTAATTCATGAATGCTTCTGGTGGCCTCAATTGCTACAAGAGGTCATTGCTCACTCATGCATTATCCCAAGTTTTGCATGCTGCATTCCAAGACAGCAAAACCCCTTGGTGACTGGATATTCTTTGTCACTAGGGAGCATTGACAGACATTGTGTCAGATGGTAACAGCAAAATAAGGGGAGCACCCCATTCATCTATGAATTGTAACATAGTCAGCCCAAAATACAGAATATGCAACCTGAAACTATTTTGACTGGTCACCATCTGCAGCCTTGAACAAAGCATGGCACACATCAAAATGTGGATGCTTGATGATGCTGCTGGCATGTGAATTGTAACCAGAAATGTGTTACAAGGCACTTGCTTTGGCACCTCATAACATGTTTCTTTTTTTCTTTTTTTCTTTATCTTACTTACTATAAGTGTAGTATTAACTACAGTTGTTGAGTTTAGCTCCTACTTATAGTAAGGACTCTATTTCTTTTGCTTTATAGTACTTTAGTATTTACTTACTAGAGTGTGAGCCTAGCTCCAAGTACTATAAAGTATCTTCCTTTCTCTTTATCTTTCTTTTATTTATTATAACATTTACTTGCTAAGGACTATTACTATACAATTGGCAAGGACTTGTTTTATCTTGTCTCTATTTACCTTTGTTTATGTCTCATTCATTTTGTGCTTGTGGCTGAGCCACTTACTATATTCATGGATGCATCTAAGGTCATGTGACTATGTTGATTGCTGTGCAATCATTGTTGATCCATGAACCTTATCTACTTGTACTATCTTTAGGACTCTGGTTTTGTATAAGTAGTTGATTGAAAGACCAGTGGTCTTAAACCCCAGTCTTGTCAACTTCACAATCTAGGGATTCTCCTATACTGCACCTGATATAAAGCTCACTACAATCTTGCTTCATTCCCTAAGAACTAAGTCTAAGATCTATAAGTCACTTTAAGCATTGCTAAGACATCATATACTCATCATCCTGGATCCTTGTATAGTCATTGGTGGAATCATCCTCATCACTATCTCATTAATCCCACTCTTCATCATCATCAGGAACAGTTACTACACCTATCAAGCACATATCAATTACCTTGTTACCAGGGGTATTATTGTTTCAGACCTTCCCTAAGACCATCCAATAGGCTGCTCTTAGCAAAATGTGAATATGATGGATGTGATACTGCTGTGCCAAATAATTGAGTGCTTTGACATATGGCACCTCATCCTATCCTACCCTTTGACATCACTGAAGCAACATATCTCATCCCTCTGCCAGATTCTGTTCTATCCACTACTGACATTACTTCTTGAAGAGTGATCACACTTCAGGAATGACAAGAGCATCTAACTGACCTCCACTCATCAGTATTTGAAGTGCAATGTGCAGCCATGACCAGATTTGAACACAAATTTGATGTGACTATCCATGACTTCAATTTCCAGCATGGTGCTCTTGTCCTCATCTGACACTAGTGTAAAAACCTGTTGCATTGCAACATCAAGTTATAGGGCATCATCTGAGAAAGTATACATAAGTTGTTGCAACAGAAAATTAAAGGAAATAGTGCTCTACCCATTTACTGACCAAGGAGTATCCAGAGAATAAGAGGTATACATATGCTGTTGCAATAGGGAATAAAAGGAAACATTTCTCTATCTATTTATAGACCAATCCCAGTTCACAAATCAACTCCAATTTCCAAACCAATACACCAATCCCAATGACCTCCCCATCTGTCTTTCTATCATAAACCCTGTGCCCTCACCTAGGAAGGGAGAGAATAGGTGAGTATAATACAACAGTGCAATTCAACAGTATTGGTTTTTACAATTTATGGATGCTGTGCATACCTGAAAATCCATACATACAGTAATGATGGTATGAAGTAGTATTGTAGTTTACAAATAGATAGAAGGGCAGAAAAAAACACCTCCTAAACTGTGAAAGCACAAAGCAAAACAGAAACATCAACTGTATGGTTACTGTTGTAGACTGGAAAACCAATAGACCCATACTCATACCCATACCCATACCCAGGCATACTCATTGGCAAAGCCTGTGCAGGTGCACTGTACTGACAATGATCAGTACCCAAACATGACCCTGTTCATCAGCCCAGGAACACTGTACCTGTGTGAAAAGAAAGTAAAAGAGAGAATATAGTAATCAACATTGCCAAAGCATATACATAAAAATAGAAGAAAAACCAACATGATTGTATAGCCAAAGTACCCAACCTACCTGCAGGCACAACAATATTCATGGATATAGTAGCATGATTCAATACAGAAAAAACATAGCCTTGAATATTCTGCCCAGCATGTTATTGTTTAAAAAGATGGTATGAGCAGAACCCACCAAGTTTGGAGAATATCAAGATAGAGTAAACACCTGCTGGATTGAAATATCAACTAATAAGACATGATTACAGTTGTAGATATATAGCAGCAGAGAATAAAAGGAAAGAATGATAGATGTAAGTAGAAGTGGATGAAGGATAGGCACAAAGTTCAATATAATTGATAGTTCTGTTGTTGGGAAGCTGAGGCTTTCTATGTGAGTTGAAGATGAATGAAAGAAAAGAAAAAGAGGGCACAATGTTCATTTGCTGGCATGCACCAGCACAGTGCAGTGGGTGTGCATGCAGGAGGAATGTGCAGTGCACTGCACAGTGGCAGCATGGGCAAAGTGGTGGCTGTGCATATGGTGGTGGCACAGGCAGGTAGGGCTGCATGCTGTTGACAGTGGCAACATGGTGTTGATTTCTCATACATACTACAATATTTTTGTTCATCTTTCTCCCTTTACATGTACACATTACTTCATTATATGTACTTCTTCACTTACTCCTCAGACTTCCTTGGACTGCTTATATATAATCTCACTCCACACATCACTCCAAATGATGTGTGTTCCCTCTACATATGGCAGTCCTTGTACTCACTTACATATACTCCACTCTAACTCTATTTGCAGACACTACATAAGATGGGACCACTATGCTACAACCTCCTCAGATGTCTGGCTATTGGTCTGACATACCTGAACCATGTCACAGTGTCCTACTGCATTAGTGTCTACTTACTACTTGCTGCAGGATGTGCCTGCCCATGACCTACTACTTGCTAGGCTTGCCTATGTGCTCTCCATGATATATATTCTAGTTGCTGTTGCCTTCCATAACCTGTGCATACACATGGGTGTGTGGGTACAGAAGGAGGGACATACCAATCACCCACATCATCTTGAGTGGATGTGGGTGGCAAGCCAGCAAGCAGCTGTGCTGTGCAAGTATGGTGGCATGGTGTGGATGTGGGTGGGCAAGTAGGGGGACATGCACTATTGATACAATGGCAACATCAGTGTGTGGGGAGGCACAGTGTGCCTCAGACATTGGAAAGAGATGCACCAATTGCCCACATCATCTTGAGTGGACATGGGTGGGGTGTGAGGCCAATGCTATGTTGAAGCCAAACAACTGAAGGAAAGCTAAAAAAAACAAAAAGGACAATCACACTTTGACTAGCAGATATCCCAGATATATAATCAGTATAGTAAGACAATGAGAAGACTAGAAGCTACTGCACCTAGCAGATATCCCAGATGATCAGAACTGGGGATAAAGTGCTAAGTGAACAACTCTATATATACTATTCAGAGGAATGCACAGACTGTGCTGTACAGTATCGGGCCAGAGAATGAGAAGGTAAGTAGTGATGTTATATCTAATAATAGAGAGGATGTGTAAGTGCTGACTGAGGCTCCACAGTAACTGTGGGAGTGATTGGTGTTGGTGCAGGAAATGTGGTGCAGTGATGAAGGTGGTGAGATGTGATCTAGATGGGGAGGAGAGACTGGATGCATGGTGGGAGGTTGTGGTATAAAACAAGGAACCCAGTGCAGAAGAGGATAAACATTGAGAAGCACACAACAAAGATGAGAAGAGGGCCATCCATATTGAGATGACCAAAAGAGGGTATTGAAGTAGATGCAGAAAGGACTGGTGCAGACAGAGCACACAGAAAGAGAGAGATGTCCACTTATCATTTACAGATGCTGTAGAACTACTGATATACAAACTAAGACTGCACACAGAACACACTTACTAAGAAAGTGTGGGCCATGGGTATGTAGAGGGAGAGAAGAGCAATAACAAGATCTGATAGGATTGATAAGATCGAGGCAGATCCAACAGTTGGTGATACTCCACAGCAGGTGTGAGAAGGATTGGTGAGCATCTGCAGTAAGGATGAGAAAATGAGTCATAACTAAAAATAGAACAGGCCAATCGGAGACCAGATGACATACATGTCATTGGCTGATAAAGATGAATGAGAGGAATGCATGACTGTGGGAATCACTTTGATAGATCAGGAGCAATTGTAAGATCTATAGTGATGGAGTCATAAGAAATATAGAGAAAAATAATAGAAAGATAGGAGTGGCCTGACACAGGGCAGGCAGGCCAATTGCTGTGCTATGCTGGTACAGTGGCAGTGTGGGTGAGGAGGCAGTGCCTGTGCTGTATTGGCACTGTCAGAACATACTTATTTTTCTGTTCATTTTACAATTTCTTTTACTCTTATTGCTCAAGATCTACTAGAGATATCTTATCAGATCATCAGTAGATCTTATCGCGATTATCTATGATTCATACTCATTTAGTCATCGAGCCACTTACTATACATTTATGACTACAGTTCCCACAGATGCTTACTGATGCAGTGCAATGCTGCGCATTGCTTATGGATACTTCTCACAGATGCTGCACATCTTATTTACATATGCCTGCCCTACAGTGACAGCACATGGTCTGTGCACCGATCCCTGTAGTATATAAAGACTCTCATGTAGTAGATAGCTCTTTAGCTTTATACATCTGAGATATCTGCTATACAGTGTGACTCTTCTAAGGTGTATTGTCTCCTCCCTTGCCAATCTCCCTCTCCTTTCAGTTGTGACCTCACTTTCCTAGCATGTGCCTCACAATTGTATAAAGCTCTCATCAGTGACCTCACCTCCTCTCTCTCACTTCCACATTCTGTCTCAAAAACCATCATTCCCCTCCCTCCTTGCTCAAGAGAGCATTGTACTGTTATAGTTCTCCAGTTCTTTGTAGTTCAGCTGCAGCGCTGGGCCTTATATTGCCTCAGCGAGCAGTGCTAGGGTGTCTACCACTTAGTGGGGCATCGCAGAACCTCCTGACAACCATTCGGACCAGGAGTACTATAATTTTTACTATAACAAGATCTCTTTCGTAGTACTAGTAGCATTTATATACTAGTATATACTTACATACTCTCACCCTCCATTTTGTGTTGAAAGGCCTATTCCCTTGAAAAAGGAATAGTGAGTTTTCACTTTGTACAATCTTACTTTCACCATTCCACGCATACTATGCTCGGAAAAGAGAACAAGATCTGGCAAATCCTATGCCAGGTTCAGCTCTCTTTTGCCACCAACTCGTCGAGCGACTTCTATTGCTCTCCTCCACTTCCACACCAACGCCTACAATTACAGACAGCAACAGGCAATCTGGTTCTTCAGGCTCCACAACCCCTACTACAACAATCACCCTGAGGAATTTCCTTGGCACTTCTTTCCAAACTACCTCAACCAAACCAGCCCATATCAAAATTCACTCCCCCAGGCGTTCATTTTTAGAAACAAACGATGACATTGGGACCAAGCAACTGGGAATTCAGAGAGCCAGCACCAATGGTTGAAGATTCTTCCCAAGAACAAGAAAGGGAAAGGAGAGAAGCAGACAAAACCAGAAGACTCAGGCTTCTGGATGTAGAGGAAGCGATGGAGATGATGAACGATCAGATGAAGCAGCAGCAGTGCATACAGAAGGAACAAGGCGATGCGATAATAAGTTTGGGGACCACAATGGCAGATATTGCCAAAAATATGAAGGAAATCACTACAATGATGTGGCAATAAGCCCTTCCTTCCATACACCCCCCAACTATTCCTGCCAATTCCTCTGGCCAAACAAACGTCCAATCGGCCCACATATTTGTCCAACACCAGGTATAAGTTTCTGCACCTACAGCATTCTCGGGGAAGCGAGACAAACTTGATTCGTTTGTCCAAGAACTCTTCCTAGTATTTGCAGCAAACAAGATGTGGTCAGATAGTGATTGAATCACATACACCCTTTCCTACATGATAGGAGGCTTGGCAGAAGCATGGAGAAACTTACAAGTCACAAAACAACAACTGCATGAGGCTAATCCCCTCAACCCATTATACCCCATGCCATTCCGAGATTGGGTAGAATTCGACATGAAATTATGCAAGCAATTTGGAGATCCAGATGAAGCACATACAGCACAACAAGCCCTACACAAACTATGACAAATGGGAAAGACAGCAGACGAATACACCACTGAATTCCTCCTCTTAGCAGCAAAAACGCTTTATGATGAGCATGCGCTCATTGACTGCTACAAAAGAGGATTAAACAGTGATGTGTTAAACCACATCTACAATATCAACCCACTTCCCACCATGTATCTAGACTGGCAAAGAATGGCTCAACAGGTGGACAGGCATATGTGAGAATACCACCAACTTATGCAATCTAGAGGTCCATCACAATGGACCCCCAGATATAATCAACAAGCCAATCCCCAGTCTAATACAAACACACAAAGGGCTAGTAACATGATGGTGCCAATGGATGTAGACGCTGCACAGAGAAGAAGACCCCTAATATGTTTCAACTGCAGAAAGGAGGGGCATAGAGCAAATGTTTGCCCACAGAGGAAGAACATCAGGGAAATTCACGAAGAAATCAGGCAGATGAGCACAGTAGATTTTGAGAAGATGATCTTTGATGAAGGAGAAAGAAGGAAGCAGCAGGGTTTTGCAAAGGACAGCCAGTAGATGTCACTGGACTGTCCAAAAATATGTTTTCAGTACTTACTCCAAATGGTGGCACTGTTGATCACACAAATGTATGTGATCCTATTGACAAAATAGTATTTAACCACATTGCATTGGAGAAAAAGACTGAAGAGGAAGAGACATCTGAGAGTATGCCCTCTCAAAAAGAAAAGCATGTAATCATGGGAATCAGAGTGGATTTACCCATGATCAAGGTCAAGATCAAAGTACCAGAGAATGGACAAACAGTAACAATTGAAGCACTTCTATAGACTCAGGAGCTACTACGTGCTATATAGACAAAGAATTTGTGAAAACAAATTGTCTAAACATGAAGAAACTCCCTATTGCCATACCAGTCTATAATGTTGATGGAACCAAAAATGAACAAGGATCCATCACGGAAACAGTGGATTTGATTGTCAAAGTCCAAAACCATACAGAACGAATGACTTTCTGTGTCACAGGACTAGGAAAAGTCAATCTCATACTTGGAGAAACTTGGCTTAAAATCCACAATCCCAAAATTGATTGGAATACTGGAGCAATCTTGTTTACCAGATGTCCACGAAGATGTCATGTGAGAGTTGTTGAAGACAGAAAGGAATGGAAGAAGAAGAAGATGGAGAAATTGAAGAAAGAAATACCAAAAACAGTAGAAGTTGACGATGATGAGGAAGATGAAGTACAGAAAGAAGATTGCATTCTCTGTATCATGATAGGAGATGATGAGAAGGATGCTGCAATTCGCAATATATCCCAAGACCTAGCAATAGAGGCGGAAAAGAAAAAGATAAAGAAATCTTTTGAGGATATCGTTCCAAAGGCATATCATGGATTCAAATCAGTATTTGAAAAAGATTCTTTTGATGAACTGCCTCCCAAACGAATTTGGGATCATGCTATCGAGTTGAAACCTGGGGCAAAGATGCATATGGGAAAGGTGTATAACCTATCCTTTACCAAACAACAAGAGTTGGAGAAGTTCGTCGAAGAAAATCTTAGATCAGGACGAATATGTATCTCTAAATCACCTATGGCTTCTCCATTTTTCTTTATCAAGAAGAAATCGAGTAAATTATGTTGTATCCAGGATTATCGTCACCTTAATGAGATAACTATCAAGAATTCCTACCCTCTACCACTCATATCAGAATTGATAGATAAACTCAAGGGCACAAAATACTTCACCAAACTCAACATCAGATGGGGATATAACAATGTTCGTATCAAAGAAGGAGATGAATGGAAGGCTGCTTTTATCACAAACAAAGGTCTATATGAACCCCTTGTTATGTTCTTTGGACTTACCAACAGCCCTGCTACCTTTCAAACCATGATGAATCATCTCTTCAGAGAACTCATTGCTAGGGGCAAAGTGGTAGTTTATATGGACAACATCCTCATCTTCACTGCTACAATGGAAGAACATCACCACATAGTCGAAGAAGTCCTCATGATATTATGCAATAACAAACTATATCTGAAACCTGAAAAATGCAACTTCAAAAAGATGGAGATTGATTACCTTGGCCTCAAAATATCCTTTGATAAAATCATGATGGATCCTGTCAAGGTCCAAGGGATAGCTGAATGGCCCACTCCAATGTCTGTTACTGAAGTTCGCTCCTTTTTGGGATTCACCAACTTCTATCACTGTTTCATTCAAGGATTTTCTGACATAGCAAAACCCCTGGATACTCTTCTACAAAAAGACAGTAAATGGCATTGGGATCAGGAACAAAAAGACTTGTTTGAAAATCTTAAAACAGCATTATGTTCAAAACCTGTTTTAGTCTTCCCTGAACCAAATCGCCCATACCTTGTAGAAGCAGACAGCTCAGGGTATGCCACAGGTGCAGTTTTGTCACAGATGAGAGATGATGAGAAGTGGCACCCCATCGCATATATCAGCAAAGGACTATCACCAGCAGAATGAAATTACGACATCTATGACAAAGAGATGTTGGCTGTTATATGCACATTAGAGCAGTGGAGACACTACCTAGAAGGAACAGATAGTGTCATTGAGATCCTTACAGATCACAAAAACCTAGAGTACTTTATGAGTGCCCAGAAATTGAACTGTTGCCAGGCCTGATGGTCTCTATTTCTTTCTAGGTTCAACTTTCACCTTTCCCACAGACCAGGGAAGAGTTTGGCCAAACCAGATCTCCTCTCAAGACAAGTGGATCATAAAGAGGGGGTGGAACATGACAATGAGAATGTCATACTGCTTAAACCCGAATTTTTCATCAAACCAAATCATATACAAGCAGTAATGATGAACAATATTCCACTTCTTCAAAAGATAGCAGACAAACAGGAGAAAGATGGAGATGTCAAGATGTGGGTAGAACTGTCAGCAGACGAATGCAAAACAGCAACTATAGCAGGATGGGGACAAAACAAAAAAGGATTGCTCACATACAAAAACAAAATCCTAGTCCCAGACAGTTGTAGAGCAGACGTCATTGAACAATGTCATGACACCCTGATTGCAGGACATCCAGGACAATGGAGAACACTGGAGATAGTGTCGAGGACATTCTGGTGGAAAGGAATGGTGGCATACATTGGAAAATATGTCAAAAGTTGTGACATATGCCAGAGAACAAAAACGATCACTCAAAAACCACAAGGAGAATTGACTCCAAATGAAATGCCATCCCATCCCTGGCAAATCATTTCTACAGATCTTATCATGCAATTACCAGACAGCCAGGGATATGACTCAATTTTAGTGGTTGTTGATTGTTTCTCAAAAATGATTCATACAATGGCAACAACATCCAACGTTACTGCTGAAGGAGTAGCATGATTGTTCAGAGACAATATTTGGAAACATCATGGACTACCCGAGAAGATTTTATCTGATCAAGGTCCCCAATTCACTTCCAAAATGATGAAAGAGCTGAATCAACTATTGGGCATTAAAACAGCCTTATCTACAGCTTATCATCCACAGACAGATGGTCAAACGGAAAGGATTAATCAAGAAATTGAACAATACCTCCATATATTCGTTGATCATTGACAATCAGATTGGATGAATTGGTTACCAATGGCAGAATTCTGTTACAATAACAGAGTCAATGCCTCTACCAAATATTCTCCTTTCATGTTGAACTCTGGACAAAATCCATGTATGGGATTCGAACTGGGCAAGATGTCCACTATTGATTCAGTAGAAAATTTTATTGAGGGGTTGAAGAGAACGAGGGAAGATGCAGAATCAGCATTGAGAAAGGTGGCTGATGATATGAAGAAATATTACGATGCACACAAAGGGAAAACCCCTCAATATCAAATTGGAGATAAAGTATGGTTAGATGCATCTAACATACAGATGGGACGACCAACTTGAAAATTGGATCATAAAAGACTTGGACCATATTCAATCATCAAAGTGCTTTCAAATAATGCATATGAATTGGCACTTCCCAAGTCCATGAAA
This sequence comes from Albatrellus ellisii, assembly GCA_003314395.1. NCBI lineage: Eukaryota > Fungi > Basidiomycota > Agaricomycetes > Russulales > Albatrellaceae > Albatrellus > Albatrellus ellisii. Next base: position 32,750 of record QLPN01004911.1, on the reverse strand, counting down.
ATCCATCCTGTTTTTCATGTTGTCAAACTATTACCATATTCTCCAAACGATATTCCAGAACGTATCATAAAAATTCCTCCACTACCCATCATCAAAGATAACGTCAAACAATATGAAGTCAAAAAGATTCTGAATAGCAGGAAATATCATGGAAATGTTCAATATCTTATCAAATGGAAGAATTACCCAGAAGATGAAAATTCCTGGGAACCAGCACATGTCATGATCAAAGACGTACCTAAACTGGTTAAAGAATTCCATACTATCCACCCCACTGCCATCAGATCTATTCAACACTGTTCTATTCCTATCAAGTGACTTTCCGAATTAGCAACATTACCTACTCATGGATCAGAGCATGCAGCTGGACTAGATCTTTACAGTGCAGAAGAAATTGTCATTCCTGCACATGGCCAAAAATTGGTTGATACTCAAATCTCCTTGGCTATACCAGACAACTGCTATGGACATATTGCTCCTCGCAGTGGTCTGGCTGTCAAAAACTCTATTCACATTGGAGCAGGAGTAATTGACTCAGACTATCGCAGCCCTGTAAAGATTCTATTGGTCAACCTTGGTGATAATGACTTTACAGTCAAAATCAAAGATCGAGTAGCTCAATTGATCCTAGAACACATATCCCTCGCTAAAGTCGAAGAAGTCACTTCTTTGGATGATACTCAATGTGGAGAAAATGGTTTTGGATTTACTGGAGTTTCCTTTGCTCGTCGAGTCATCTTGCCCTAAGAAGGGGGGTATTTGTCAGAATGTACTCATTTTTCTGTTCATTTTACAATTTCTTTTACTCTTATTGCTCAAGATCTACTAGAGATATCTTATCTCATCTTATCAGATCATCAGTAGATCTTATCGCGATTATCTATGATTCATACTCATTTAGTCATCAGGCTGCTTACTATACATTTATGACTACAGTTCCCACAGACGCTTACTGATGCAGTGCAATGCTGTGCATCTTATTTACATATGCCTGCCCTACAGTGACAGCACATGGTCTGTGTGCTGATCCCTGTAGTATATAAAGACTCTCATGTAGTAGATAGCTCTTTAGCTTTATACATCTGAGATATCTGCTATACAGCGTGACTCTTCTAAGGTGTATTGTCTCCTCCCTCGCCAATCCCCCTCTCCTTTCAGTTGTGACCTCACTGTCCTAGCGTGTGCCTCACAGGCACAGCAGTGGTGTGGCTGTGGTGGTGGTCATGCACTGTCCATACAGCAGTGGTATAGGCAGGTAGGGGGCCACATGCTGTTGACACAGTGGTGATGTGGGCATGTGGGTGGGCACAGTGTGCCTTGGACATTGGATAGTAAGAAGGAGAATGAAAATGGAGGATGTACAAATCAGAGAAGTGGACACTCATCACAATCCCCAGTGGCATGCCTGATGTCAGCCAAGTTCACAAATGCTGTCAGTAATGGGAGGTGGATCTGTTGCCACTGCATCAGCAATAAAAATAAAATAAAATAAAACAGGAAAGAGAAGGTGAGTGAAAGGAAATAGCTACATCTGGTCCCACTTCATGCTGCTCACAATTGCAAACAGCTGTGCATCCACATTGAACCACACACTGTTGAGACAGTGGCAACATCAGTGTGTGGGTGGGAATAGAAGGAGGGACACTAATTGCTCATGTTGTCTTGAGTAGATGTGGGCAGCAAGTCAGGAAACTACCATGCTGTGCTGGTATGGCAGCAGTGCAGGTGTGCATGTGGGTGCAGTGTCCTGGTACAGCAGCAGTGTGGGTGGCTGGGTGGTGGCTGCACACTGTTGGTAAAGCAGCAGTGTAGGTGGGGAGGTGGTAGCCACACTGTGCTGATACAATGGCAGTGTGAGTGGTGTGGTAGTAGTTGCACACTGTTCATACAGCAGTGGCACAGCAGGTAGGGGGCCATGCACTTACAGATCAAGTTTCAGGACTCTGGCTGTGTGATGCTCCCATTGATCATCACCACACTGGACTCTAGCACATATTGCTGTGGGAGGCATGGCAAGATCAGTACTTTTCCAAACGTGGAGTGCATGACATGATTCATGTAGTACTCGACAGAGTGGTCACAGAAGTCAGTCAACATGACCTGCCATGGCAGTGTGGGCAGGATGGCAGGAGTCTTTTCACCCTGCCTAGTATGTGTATGCAGCAGCAGCACACATGCACATGGGCATGGATGGGGCAGAGCTTGTGCTCAGGGACCAATGCAGTGGCACAGAGTGCATGGTGAAGTGCTTGAGTGCACACATGTATGGTGAGAGCATGTGATTGGAGTTTGAGAGGGTGGAGAGCTGAGAGATGGTGTTGTTGGCTGCAGGGTGGAGAATGATCTTTGGATCCAGCTTGGGCCTGAGGAAGGGTGAGGTGCCAGGTGGGGAGCTGGTGTAGAAAGCATTGAGACAATGTGAGAAGGAGTTGTGGCACTTGCATATGCTGTCAGCAAAGTGTCAAATAGTGGCCACACAGGCAGGTAGGGGGCTGTGCACTGTTGACACAGTGGCAACATGGGCATGTGGGTGTCAGTAAGCCATAAACAGTGTGAGAGAAAAGGGCACACCTAAACATCTTCACTGGGGGCAGCACCTTGAGTGGTGTACTGAGTGCATCCACCCATGTAGTGGTGGCATGTGCAAGGAGGTGGTGGCTGTGCTGTTCATACAGTGGTGGTGCAGGCAGGTGGACAGCCACACACTGTTGACACAGTGGCATGGGTGGCCACCTGGCCACACACCATCAGTACAACAGTGGTGCAGATGGGGAGGTGGTGGCCATGGGCACAGTCAACTCCTGAATGGAATTTGCTTTTTGTTATGATAAAAAGATATATGCAGCACATGGTGGTGGTGAGTAGCCAACACATGCAGCATAGTCAGGTATGATGAGCAGCCAGCACATACAGCACATGGCAGTGGTGAGCAGCCAATATGCATGTAGTGTGGGGGTAGAAGCTCATGTGTAATGAGCAACCCATAGATGCATGCAGTAAATGGCAGTGGTGAGCAGCCAGTACATGCAGCATGGGGGCAGTGAGAAGCAGCATGAGTGGTTGTAAAAAAAGCCAGGACATGCTGGCACATTGTGCCACACCAGGGGACAACTTTTTGTAGTGCTGATATCTCAACCACATGTTGACCTCCTCACATGCTGTTTTTCCCTAATACAGGACAGCTTACCAATCGTAGTCCCATCCTTAAGTAGATACTGCCATCAAAAAGGTGTTAAATGACAAATGCATCAGCACTATCTCAGACCACTTGTAGTTCTTTCATGCAATAGAGGCAGCATGTATATCCTCTGTGAACTGGATGGTTCAGTCCTTGACAGGCCTATCATGGCATTTCATATCATTCCCTATTTTGTGTGACAAGTGATTTGCCCACCACTGCTCAATGACCTTATAGACATTATGACAGATCATCTCTGTCACCTAGAGTCTGTTGGTGCAGGAAATGTGGCACAGTGGTGAAGGTGGCAGGACACAATCTAGATGGGGAGGAGAGACTGGATGCATGGTGGGAGGTTGTGGTATATGATGAGGAACCTGGTGCAGAAGAGGATGATGGCCAAGAAACACACAATGAAGATGAGAAGAGGGCCATCCATATTAGGACAACCATAGGAGGGTATTGAAGTGGATGTGTAAATGAGTGGTGCAGACAGCACACAAGAGAAAGGAGAATGTCCACTTATATTTCTAAGACACTATACAGCTACTGATATACAATCACTGATCACACACAGACTGTGCTTACTAATAAGTGTGGGCTGCAGGTGTCTAGAGGGAGTGATAAGTGATAACAAGATCTGATAAGATTGAAGCAGATCCAACAGAGTCCACCACTCTAGATGACATAGAAGAGATGTGAGGCCAACGCTATGTCAAAGCTGAACAACTGAAGAAAGCTAAAACAACAAAAAGGATGATCACGCTTTGACTAGCAGATATCCCAGATGATCAGAACTGGGGAATAAACCACTAGGAGTCCTATGTATATATAGTACCCTAGAGTGTGCACAGACCAAGCAGTACAGTATAGGGCTGGAGAATGAGAAAGTAAAGTAATGACATCATACCTAATAATAGAGGGGACACGTCAGTGCCAACTGAGGCTCTGCAGCAACTGTGGGAGTGATTGGTGATACTCCACAGCAGGTGTGAGAAGGATTGGTGAGCATGTGCAGTAAGGGTGAGAAAATGAAGTATAGCTAATAATAGAATGGGCTGATCAGGGATCGGATGACATACGCATCATTGGCTGATAAAGATGAAGAGATGGAATGCATAACCATGGGAATCGCTTTGATAGATCAGGAGCGATTGTAAGATCTATGACAGTAGAGACATAAGAAAATAGAGGAAAATGAAGAGAAAAATAGGGAAAATAATAGTGGCCTGACAAGAGAACATTGTTGAGTGCAACTAAAAATGTGATTCTTTGGCTTGTGTCAGGCTGCTATTATTTTTCTCCCATTTTTCCTATACTTCTTATGACTCTGATACTATAGATCTTACAATTGCTCCTGATCTATCAAAGCGATTCCCATGGTCATACATTCATCTTGTTCGTCTTTATCAGCCAATGACACATATGTCATCCAATCTCTGATCCGCCAGTTCTATCTTTAGTTATACTTCCTTTTCCCACTCTTACTGCACATGTTCACCAACCCTTCTCACACCTACTGCAGAGCATCACCAATCACTCCCATAGTTACTGTGGAGCCTCAGTCAGCACTTATGTGTCCCTCCTATTATTAGATATGACATCATTACTATACTTTCTCATTCTCTGGCCCTACACTGTACAGCATGGTCTGTGCACTCCTCAGGGTAGTATATATAGGATAATCCACTTAGTGTTTTATCCCCAGTTCTGATCATCTGGGATATCTGCTAGGTGCAGTACCTTCTAGTTTCTTTCTTGTTTTACTTAGCTGATTATATATCTGGGATATCTGCTAGTCTAAAGTGCGATCATCCTTTTGTTGTTTTAGCTTTCTTCCTCAGTTGTTCAGCTTCAACATAGCATTGGCCTCACAGCTTGTCCCTTGTCCCTTTCTTTCTCAGATTTTGATACTACCTAGAGTTCTCACACCTTTTATTGGACTGCACTTGTTTCTATTCCCTCTTATTGTACAGTTTACACAATGGGAGCACACACAATAGTATTCTTGGACTACTCCCTTCCCTTTCCCTTGCCCTTCATGCCTGCCATTGACAGCAGCTCACTGTGCTCCAGACTCCAAGACTGCTGCAATGTCATCACTACCATTGTAGCCACTGTGCCTTGGTGACAGACCTGGGAGAGTGAGGGTCAAAGCCACACACACCTCTGGTGATGTGTCCATGGTGACTGCATGCCTGCACATGACAGTGCAACTGGGTCCTGCTGTGTCACTGCTGCCTGGCTAAAAGAGGGGTGTGATGGCCCACAGGTCTGCTACATGCAGATTAGCACTTTGCCCACATTATGAAACCCTGTGCATACTCACTGGTTGCTGCTGACCAGCATGGCTGTACTGCACCTTTGCAGTGTTTGTGCTGATGCATACATTTGATGCAGTGCCCTGCATACTCATACCACATGCAGATGCTCTGCATGTGCCAGCACAGACTGCACAATTTTGTCACCTGCACTGCATCAGTCCTGCTGCCAAGGATGAGGAGTGAGTACCTACCCACTAAGTTGGCCCCATGTCAGTCCACTTCTGCCTGCACCACTGAGTCACAACTATGCCTGCCATCATCATCTCTGTCCACACACATTTTGCAGGACAGGGTGTCACATCATCCATTGTGGCCTCCAACCAACACTTTGCCAGCATTGTCCCAGCCATTCTCATGGAAGCCACCAGCTCATCCTCACCTTGTCATCCCCACCAGCTGCATTCTTGTCATTGTCCTCACTTTCACTGCTGGCTGCTAAGAGCAGCCTATTGGACAGTCTTAGGGAAGGTCTGTAATGATACCCCTGGTAACAAGGTAGTGAATATGTGCTTGATAAGTGTAATAGATGTTCCTAATGATGATGAAGAGTGGGATCAATGAGATCATGATGAAAATGATTCCTTCAATGACTATATGAGGATCCAGAGTGACAAGTTTAGGATGTCTTAGTGATGCTTAGAGTGACTTTATAGATCTTAGACTTAGTTCTTAGAGGATGAAGTGAGTTTGTAGTGAGCTTGAGTCAAGCACAGTATAGGAGAATCCCTAGATTGCGAAGTTGACAAGACTGGGGTTTAAGACTGCCAGTATTTCAACTACTTATACAAAATCTAAGTCCTAAGTATAGTAAGGTTCATAGATCAACAATGAATGTGCAGTAGTGCACAGTAAGTCATGTCTGTGGTGTAAGTAATGTGACTTGGCCACTAGTGCAAAATGAACCAAAGGTAAACAAAGATAAACAAGAGTGAGAAAAGGGAGTCCTTGCTAATTGTATAATGATAGTCCTTAGCAAGTAGATGTTATAATAAATAAAGAAAGATAAGGAGAAAATATAAGTATTTATAGTACTTGGAGCTAAGCTCACACTTAAGTATGTAAATGTGCAGTAATGTGCAGTAAGTTACATCCATTGTGTAAGTAGTGTGGCTCAGCCACAAGTGCAAAATGAACTGGATGTAAACAAAGGTATATAGAGATGAGATAAGATGAGTCCTTGCTAATTGTATAGTAATAGTTCTTAGCAAGTAAATGTTATAATCAATAAAAGAAGATAAAAGAAAAGAAAAGTCTTTATAGTACTTGGAGCTACACTCACACTTAAGTATGTAAATACTTAAGTACTATAAAGAAAGAGAGATAGAGTCCTTACTATAAGTATGAGCTATGCTCAAGCTGTAGTTAATACTGTGCTTATAGTAAGTGAAATATAAGAAAGAAAAAGAAAAAGAAGAAAGAAAACTGTTATGAGGTGCCAAAGCAAGTGCCTCATAACACTGGCCTCTTGGCTGTCCTCATTGGCTGTTGGTGAGCTTTGCAGCACTTGGCTGCCAGCTTTCTTGCACACACTGGAGTGAGTTCATGTGCCTGCCATTTGCCTGAGTCCTGCATCCAAAGGGGCTTCTGTAGCCAATCAGGTATTATGACTTCAAGCTGCTGCCTGCATGTGTCATTACCCACCAATGGTGCCTGTGGCTCACCCTCTGCTGCTTCCCACATTGTCTGCTTGACTTGTGCATGCTCCTCAGTTGCAAGTCACTTGACCTCATCACACTCTGCCAGCTCATGCACCAGGGACACCCATCATCTGACCTTGTCACAGATGCCTTCTGTTACAAGGCACTTGCTTTGGCACCTTGTAACGGTTTCTTTTTCTTTTTCTTTTCTTTTTATCTTACTAGTAAAGCATAGTATTATTACTATAAGTGTGAGCTTAGCTCCACTTTACTTAGTAAGGACTCTCTTTTCTTTTCTCTATTATAGTACTTAAGTATTTACATACTTAAGTGTGAGCTTAGCTCCAAGTACTATATTAGACTTATCTTTTCTCCTTTATCTTTCTTTATTTATTATAACGTTTACTTGCTTAGGACTAATACTATACAATTAGCAAGGACTCCCATTTCTCGCTCTTATTTACCTTTGTTTATCTCTTGTTTGTTTCGCGTTTGTGGCTGAGCCACTTATATCACACGGACACATACTTACTGCACATTACTGCGCATTATTGTTTACTTACTGCACTTTACTGCGTAACTGTACTATAGTTAGACTGCCAGTCCTGTATAAATAGTTGACAAACTGGTGGTCTTAAACCCCAGTCTTGTCAACTTCGCAATCTAGGGACTTCTCCTATACTGTGCTTGATCTAAGCTCACTATCGTCTCACTTCATTCTCTCGGAACTAAGTCTAAGAACTCTAAGTCACTAAACGTCGCTAAGACATCTTACACGCATCACTCTGGATCCTTGTATTGTTATTGGTGGAATTATCCTCATAACTATATCGTTAATCCCGCTATTCATCGTCATCAGGAATCTCTATTACGTCCATCAAGCTAGTATCCAAACTTTGGTTACCAGGAGTAACATTATAGACCTTCCCTAAGACCGTCCAATAGGCCGCTCTTAGCACCTTCCAAGAGGAATGCCACATTGGCTGCCATGCCATTGTGCTGCCAGTGCAGTTCCTGTGCACCCTGGGTCAGTATTGACTACCAGCCAGTGCCTTGTGCCATGTACCAAGAGCATTGTGGCACCTGCTGTCCATGTGTGATACACCTCCTCATTGAGCCCTTCACCTTGTGGATGCTCATTGAGCATTGTGTGCATGTGCACTTGAATTCACACAAGCATGTGGTCAGAGGTAGTAGCAGTGAGGGAAGGGGCATGAGACATGTTTGTGGTTGAAGAAGACAGTGTTGATGAAGCTTAGCAGTGGTGGTCCATTTATTGTGCTCTCCAGTTAAGGGCAGGAGTGCCTGTGCCTTGACATTTGCTGCATCTCTTCTCACCCTCCCTCCATGCTTCTCACCCCCTTTTGCATTTGCATTTTTGTCTTTTTCTTTATGTCACTCAAACAAAAACAAAAACAAAAAAAAAACTTTCTCCTCTTTCTTCACCCCCTCTTATTCTCCCTCACCATATTGCTCTTCAATTTTGCCTTTCTGTGTTCCATCTCTCTACTCTGTGCCACTATTTTGTTTTCCCATCTGTCTCTCTCCACCTCTCCTCTCTCAACCAAAAAAGAAAAGAAAAAAGAAAAAAGAAAAAAAAATACCACAATTCTCTCATCTTATTTCTGTTCCTTTGCTCTCATTTGCACCCAAATTTTCCTTCAATCCCTTCTGCTGCATGCCAGCTTTCCCCCCCAGTTTGCTGATTCCTACCCCATGCCTATGCTCACCATCCATCATGTCCTGTTGTGCCCTGCCATCCCTCATCCTTGCTCAGTCACATTCTACCCCTCCTCCTGCATCAGCTCCCCCACATCCAGCACTGATTCTCCTATACCCACCTCATCCATGTCATGCCTTGCTGTACCTTGGGGAGCATCCCTATGACCACCAACCCACCTATCCACCCCCTGATGCTCTGCTTTGTCTGCTCATTCATTCACTCTGCCTGTGTCACCACCCCCATGAGTCATCCCTTCTGGCTGTGTCTTGCATCCAACTGTGTTGACTGTGGATGTTATGAGGCACTGGCTTAGGCACTTCATAATCAACTTGTTTTCTTTCTCTTTTCTCATTCTTTTCTTTTATCTTATTTACAATAAGTGTAGTATTAACTACAGTTGTTGAGCTTAGCTCCTACTTATAGTAAGGACTCTATTTTCTTTTCCTTTATAGTACTTTAGTATTTACATACTAGAGTGTGAGCTTAGCTCCAAGTACTATAAAGCATCTCTTCTTTCTTTTTATCTTTCTTTCTTTATTATAACATTTACTCACTAAGGACTATTACTATACAATTAGTAAGGACTCACTTCATTTTGGCTCTATTTATCTCTCATTTCACTCACACTTGTGGCTACTTTACTTTAGCTTACTATGGATGAGTCTCTGATCACATAATCTCATTGATTGCTGTGCAATCATCATCGATCTGTGAACCTTAACTACTTGCACTATTCTTAGAACTCCATTTTTGTATAAGTAGTTGGAATACTGGTGGTCTTAAACCCCAGTCTTGTCAACTTTGCAATTCAGGGATTCTCCTGTACTGCACTTGACCTAAGCTTGCTACAATCTCACTTTATCCTCTAGGAACTAAGTCTAAGATCTCTCAGTCACTCTAAGTATCACTAAGACATCCTAAACTCATCACCCTGGATCCTTGTTTAGTCATTGGGAGTATCATCCTCATCACTATCTTGTTGATCCTACTCTTCATTGTCATCAGGAATGTTTGCTACACTTACCAAGCACACAACAACTACCTTGTTACTAGGGGTATAGTTATTGCAAACCTTCCCTAAGACCAACCAATAGGCTGCTCTTAGCACACAGCAGGAATGCATATGCACCAACCAATTTCCAATTGTCCTGATCTGCTGCCCAATCAGAGTCAGAATGCCAATGACACCAGTACCCTGGTCACCACCATATTGTATGTGGAAGTGAATGGTGCCTTTGAGACAGCAAAGGATATGGCATGCTAGGGATAGATGGAGCAGTAGGGGATTAGACAGAAATTGAGACAATTTCATGACTGCAGAAGAGATGTCAGGCCTTGAGACAATCACTGCAGAGTGACAGTGATGCAGTATAGCCATCACCAGCCTTGGTGTGTGTTGCACCTGGAGGGAAAGGCATCACAGTGGGGTTAAAGTCTTCCATCTGGAAATGATTGAGGAGGTCACCAATATATGCCTCTTGATCTATGTCCAGAGCATGTTTGGAGTGATTGTGCATGATGTAGAGTCCCAGATAAGACTTGATCTCTCCCAAATCTGTCATCTGGAAGATAGACTTCAGTACCACCTTGCACACCTTGACCTCTTCAAGAGATCCTCCTAGGATGCTGATGTCATCAATGTAAGGGACAATGATGAGAGGTTGAGAGGAAGAGGTGGAGATGTAGATGCCTGAGTCTGACAGTGTGCAGGTGAAGGAGAGGTTGGGAGGGAACTGTGCATCTTGTGATGCCACTGTCATGATGCCTGCTTCAAGCCATAGATAGCTTTTGAAAGATGGCATACTTGCCCCTCTGTTCCAGGAACAATGAATCTGTGAGGTTGCTCCATGTATATTGTCAGAACATACTTATTTTTCTTTTCATTTTACAATTTCATTTACTCTTATTGCATAAGATCTACTAAGAGATATCTTATCAGATCAGTAGTAGATCTTATCACAATTATCTATGACACATATCCATTCAGTCATCAGACTGTTTACTGTACCATTATGACTACAACTCCCACAGATGCTTACTGATGCTATGCAATGCTGCACATTGCTTACTGATACTTCTCACAGATGCTGCACATCTTAATTACACATGCCTACCCTACAGTGACAGTACATGGTCTGTGCACCAATCCTCTTAGTATATATAGGACACTTCTGTAGTACATAGTTCTTTAGCTTTATACATCTGAGATATCCACTATACAGCATGACTCTTCTTGGATAGTATTGTCTCAGTCCTTCAACTACCCTATCCTCTTGCAATTGTGACCTCACTACTTAGCATGTGCCTCACATGTATCTCCTCATCTAGGTCACCATTGAGGAATGCAGATTTGATGTCCATGGAGTGGACTTTCAGTCTTCAAGAGCAGCAATTGCCAGGAGCATATGAAGGTGTCAGACTCCTATCACTGACCTTGTTCCCTGCCATTATTATTTCTTTTCATTTACTTTCATTTATGTTTTACTTTTGATATGATTAGATTAGATCATCTTATCTTTCCATCTTATCTGATCTACATCTAATCCTCTATCTTATTACAGTCTTTACTGCCTCATGGGTTGGATCCCACACATGCTGTGCATGTGCTGTGCCTGTTCTCAGGCCTGCTGCACTTTCTACTTACTTAGCCTACCCTAGAGTGCTGCACCTGGTCTGTGCATGTTCCTTAGTACTATAAGTAGTTGCTGTAGTTAGCAAATAGACCCCAGCTTGTTACAGCTGGTTTCATCCCTTCTTCATAGCTAAGTCTTATCATCCCTTGGCTTTGATCCAAGGCAGCTCCCAGTAAGCCCTCTTAAGGAGGCAGGGATAAGTTGGGTGTGTGGCATTAATGATGATGCCCATCATCAGTTTGTTGATCCTGACAGAAGGGACTCAAGATGTGTGACCAGGGAGAACATCTCAGTGTAGTCAATACCATGGACTTGGGTGTACCCATTTGTGACAAGACACACATTGTATTGTCCATCAGCCTTCTGCTTAAAAACACACTTGTTCCCCACAAGATTGTGACCTGGAGGTAGGTCAACTAGATCCCAGGTTCAGAGTTCATGCAGCAAGGTGAGCTCTTCATGGCAAGCAGAGTGCCAGGAGTCACTATCAGGGCCAGAGAGTGCCTGCTTCAGAGTGAGTGGATCATGTGAGATGGCATGAGAAAGAATGGCAGAGATCAAAAAGCCAGGTTGAGGTGTCACCAAAATATCATCATCATCATCATCATCATCATCATCATCACTGTCAGCCATGTGCCCCTCACTGAGGATGTCTATGAACTCTCAAGGGCCATAGGTGCTATCATGAAAGCAGTCAGGATGGTGGGTGAGATGTTGGGAATGATGGATGACAGGCATGTCATCATCCACAAGGCATGCACAAGCTTGTTGACACCCAGGAGATGGCTGTGCTGGATGATGCCAGTCACTCCTGAGGTGTGTGGTCTGCCAAGCATGCACATGCAGAGGCACCTCAGTGGGTGTGGACATGTGAGGGGGAGTGACAGGAGCAGGAGCAGGAGCAGTGGGCACAGGAGGAGGCATGATCAGCATATTGATGGGTGAAGGAGCTTGTCAGGACATACTTATTTTTCTTTTCATTTTACAATTTCTTTCAATCTTATCACTCAAGATCTACAGGATATATCTTATCTCATCTTATCAGATCATCTGCAGATCTTATCGCAATCATCTATGACTCATATCCATTCATCATTGGACTTATTACTTTACACATATGACTCATATTCTTACAGTTGATTACTGATGCTGTGCAATGCTGCACATTACTTACTGATAATTCTCACAGATGCTACACATCTTATTTACATATGCCTGCCCTATAATAACAGCACATGGTCTGTGCACCGATCTCTTTAGTATATATAGGACACTTCCATAGCATGTATTCTTTAGCTTTATACATCTGGGATATCTGCTTGATAGCATGACTTCATCCTAAGTGTATTGACTCATTCCTTCATCCATTTCCTCCTCTTACTTTTGTGACCTCACTGTCTAGTGTGAGCCTCACAGAGCTTGAACACCACCAGGGGAGTCTCTGATGACAGTGGCAGAGGGAGGTGGAGCAGCAGACAGCAGCTGATCAACCAATGGAGGAGCAGGGGCACTCATGACATCACTGAAATAATCATCATTGTCACTGTCAGACCTGGAAGAGTTGCCATTGTCATCATCCAAGTCATGTGAGGGTGGTGTTGGTGGTGCTGGTGGAAAGAGGTCAAGGACAGTGGGTGCAATGACTTCATCCAGGGCAGGGAAGATGTCTTCTTGGAAGACAACATCATGACTGGCTACAATGTGATGAGCCAGCTTGTCCCAGAAGAGCCATCCCTTCATTCTGGTTTTGTACCCAACAAAGGTGAGTGGCTTTGCCTTGGGGTCTAGTTTACCATGCTGGTGATCAGGTGTGTGTACCCAGGTGCAGCAGCCAAAGATATGGAGGTGCAAAACATCTGGTGGAGAGGTCACAGGTGACCACAGCACAGTGGGGGTTTGCCAGTCCAACTACCACATGGGAGATAGATTGTAAGTGTGTATGGTAGTATGGACTGCTCATTTCCAGAAACCAGCAGAAAGGTGTGCACAGTGGAGAAGTGAGAGGGCATGGTCCAGCAGTACATGCCATCCCACAGAAAACCAATGCTGAATGTGTGACCACCTTAGACATGGTGCAGGTTCCATCCTCATATGTGATACAGAAACACAAATGATCAAGCTTGCTGACAGAAAGAAAATGACTGGACACACCAGGGATGTGTAGGATGTTGGACAGGGTGAGTGACACAGTTTCCCTGCCAGGCAGTATGTGCTATCACACACTAGAGCCTTGACTGAGGCATGCAATGGTGGACCCATTCCCCACTGTCACAGTCCAAAAAGTGAGCTTCTCATAGGACTCAAAGTCAGAACAGTGAGGGGAGATATGGTCAGTACATCTGGAATCAAGCATCCACAGGCCCAAGCCATCATAGTAGCAAGCATCAATATTGGAAACAGATGACAGATGGTTCAAGGTAGTACTAGCTGTGCCATCCCCAGGCCCCTTATCCCTGTCCTTTCCCTTTTTATCCAGTCACACTTTAACATTGTCCAGCATACCATGTAGCATCCAACAGGTTTTGATGGTGTGGTTGTGGCACTTACAGTGTGAGCAGAATGATGTGTTTCAATGTCTGGGACTGGGGGAGGATCCTTGAGAGAAAGTGGTGAGTGTGGAACATGGTTTGGTCCATGCTTCTTTATAATGATGTGTCTGTGTATGGTGGAGAGACTGAGATCTTCTATATTGGAAGATGCTAGTGCAGCAGAGCAGAAGGATCTCTATGAGGGTGGAAGGGCATGGAGGAGGATGAAACACATCTGTTGTTCACTGATGTTGATGCCAGATGCAGCAACAAGATGTTCTTGTGTGACCAGGAGAGTGTTGATTTGCAGAGTGAGTTGCTACCAAAACCAATATTCAGTGCTCCAAGCTCAGCACTCAACTTCCAGTGGACACCAGCACCAGTACAAGGCACAGTCAACACAATGTACAGTGCAACTTTCATGCCCCCAATGTGGTGGCCAGATGGTTGTGCCTTCTGCACAAAATATGGCCATCACATTCAAGACTGCCCAATTGCAGATGACTATGTCCAGCATGGCCTTGCAGTCTTTCATGATGGTTGCATTAAGCTACCAAGCTATGCACCAGTCACAAATGACAGAACAGGGTGTGGTATTCAGTTCAGCATTGACCACTGGCTGGCCAGGCAACCCCCACTAGCAGCAGCAGCAGCAGCACCCCCACTACCAAATCTACCTCCCCAATAGGCACCATTTGAATGGGAGGAACCCCCACACCACAACAAGCCCTGATGACAAGAGGACTCACCTAGAAACCCTCTTGGAACTAATATTATCCAAGTAACAGACTCAACTAATGATTCTGACAATGAAAATACAGATTTCACAGGAGTTTTCAATATATTCAGTACAGAGAAATGATGCAAGGATGTATATACCATGAAGAATACCCCAGCAGCCTCAACCAGCTTACCCCCCTCTACTGGGCAGCACAAGTACCACTCCAACACAGAAGATCCTGCACTGATTGCTGAGTTGGTGATACTACTATGGGAAGGCTAACTGTTGGAGATTGAATGCAGTCCATGTGAGCTTATGTGATCTTGCAGTGTGGGTGCAGTGCAGATGCAGGGTCTAGGATATATAAATTAGCTACTTTTTTTGTATGCCCACACGTGCTTGCCCTACCTTTTACCCCCCCCTTGTAGGACAAACATGTCATCTTGTGAGTGTTCAACCATGCATTTCAACACTAACTCACCATGGCAGCACCCACACACATCCTAGCTGCTAGCCCAGCCTATGAAAGCAGTTTGTGGAGCAACTCTGCACTAAACATGTTGAAAGTGCTGTTTTCAAGGAAGTACCTGCTAATATTGTTGAATCAACTTACCATATATCACAGGAAGTTTTTGAGCTTGCAGAACCACAATGTGCAGCCTTCACTCTACCACTGTGCAAAATAGAAGTCCTTATCAACAATTTTGCAATGGAACACATGATTATAGACCAAGGTTTGCAGATTGTGGCTATATGGGCTGATGTGGCCAAGAGATGTGGCATGCACATCAACACCTTGCACCAAATCAAAATGGAAGGAGCCAATGGCACCAAAATGCAGACAGTTGGCTGTGTGGATAACCTACACATTAGAATCAGCAATCTCACTTTTGTTACACACACTGATGAGCATCATGCACATGTAATGCCAGAAAACAACCATCAGCAACATCAGGTGAACACAATGACATTAACACACCACATGTGACAATCATCTGCAGTCACATCAATCACACATTTGTTTAGGTGTTGGACTATAGGACTGGGTTTGGCCAACAAGGAGCAGGATTGATAAGATGTATAGGCCAAGACATGGTCCATGGAGTCATGAGTCATGAAGTCAGCATTTGATGCAATCAGTACTTTTCCTATTTTGCTCATCCATATAGCATGATACTTTAATTGTTCATGTCCAGACTCCACCTCATTGCAAATATCCCTATGATCAACCCTACATTGTAAATTTTCCATTTTGTTTTGTTGTGCTCCAGTCTTGGAGCTAGACTTGTATTTAAATGGCATATCATCTGTCAGAAAAGAATAGATTTCCCCCACCCACAATTTGTCTTCCCCTCTCCTGTCCAAGTCAGATTGTAAACAATGCATTCCACTTCACCCTCTGTGTATTCAAAAGTCCAGAAAGTGCACATATCCCATAGGTTGCATTCATTATTGCATTGCATTCTCCATTGTATTGTGTCACATTCTATATTGTGTTGTGTCTAGTCTCTATTGCATTGTGTTGCATTATCTATCATTCCTATTGCAGAGTTTACAGTGTCACATTTTTGTCACATTTCCTCATTGTTGCCCAATCATGTCACATCATCCCCTTATTCATACTAAACTACTAAATCTCTCCCTTTTTGGTGTCTAGAGGATCTTATGATTTGCACCCCTCAGCAATTGCTGTGGTTGTGATTGTAGATTCTGCCATCACCCTGACACAGCACATATCAATGTACACATACTTGACAACACACCATTCCATGTCTTCTTTGGCTGCCCCTGCTACAGCTTGCTTCTTTGCAAAACTGAAGACCATCCCAATGGAAGTGTCTCCATCACCCTACATGACACAGCTGACACATCATGTACCTTTGTTGTAGAGATTGAAGCCTGTACAATGCAACCTGCAAGTCAGTCACTCACATGGGAACAAGTCCCAACAATCCCCAGCACCACAACATATCTGCAGGATGCTGTGCATGCAGTGTTCCAGGATCCTCCAGCCACACAACAAGTCAGTGCACCAGTCAACAGCAGACACAAAAGAAGTCTGGAAAGCAAAGCAAAAGGTCAGCAGAGGGAGGACTCACAGGGAGAAGGAGGGATGACAGAAGAGGAAGAAAAACATAATGCATGTACACATCCAAAAAGGGAACAAGGCACTCAATGAAAGGGGTGGGAGTGCATGAGGAAAGGGACAGGTGCCAGACAGGCCCATGAGCAAAAAGCTAGGGAAAGCAGAGGACAGGCAGTCAAATGAGAGGGGAGAGGAACAGAGTGCAATGGCAGACAGGAAGGACAATCCACAGGCAGTGCAGGAGCAGGCACTAGAGCAAATCAGGCAGTACCTCATGATGGGCACACACCCAGTTCACAAGACACACACCACAGTTCAATAGATAAGCAGGAAACTCACATATTCCTTCATGTGTGCAGGGTGCTAAGAGTGGCCTATTGGACGGTCTTAGGGAAGGTCTAAAATGTTACTCCTGGTAACCAAGGTTTGGATATTGGCTTGATGAACATAATAGAGGTTCCAAATGACGATGAAGAGTGGGATTAATGATATAGTTATGAGGATGATTCCACCGATAACGATACGAAGATCCAGTTTGACTTAGTGTAAGAGGTCCTAGTAACTTTAGAGTTCTTAGACTTAGTTCAGGGAGAGTGACGTGAGTGATTAACGAGCTTAAGTCAAGCGCAGTATAAGGAGAATCCCTAGATTGCGAAGTTGACAAGACTGGGGTTTAAGACCACCAGTCTGTCAACTATTTATACAAAACTAGAGATCTAAGTATAGTAAAGTTGCGCAGTATCGCACAGTAAGTAAACGGTAATGCGCAGTAATGCACAGTAAGTACGCGTCCATGTAAATATAAGTGGCTCAGCCACAAACGCGAAATGAACATGAGATAAACAAAGGTAAATAAAGGTGAGAAAGGAGAGTCCTTGCTAATTGTATAGTGATAGTCCTTAGCAAGTAAATGTTATAATAAATAAAGAAAGAAAGGAGAAAAAGATAAGTCTTAATATAGTACCTGGAGCTAAGCTCACACTTAAGTATGTAAATACTTAAGTACTATATAAGAGAAAAGAAAAGAGAGTCCTTACTAAGTAAAGTGGAGCTAAGCTCACACTTGTAGTAATAATACTACACTTTACTAGTAAGTAAGAAATATAAAAGAAAAAAGAAAAAAGAAACACGTTATGAGGTGCCAAAGCAAGTGCCTTGTAACACAGGGAAATCTGGCAATGACATGCTTGCAGATGACTCCAACTGGTCATTCCACCATCACAGCATGCACCTGACAGCTTGGAAACTCTTTTGCAGCCCACCAGCACCATATGGGATCATGACTCCCACCCCAGCACACTAGTTCTCATATGCAACTCCATGATCAAAACAGACATTGGACAAGGCAAAGCCCCACCTCTTGGGACCAATGGTTATCATGCATAGATCCTGCAAAGTCCCCTTCCACACACACTCCTGCTCCTCAATTCCAGTCACTGCTATCAGTGCTGAAGAAGATACCCAGGCTCCCTGCAAAGAGGACAGAAAAAATTTCTCCTATCATATTCCTTTCTTTCATTTCATTTGTTCTAGACCACAGTTTACTTCTCTTTCAGTACCCCTGGCAGATGTAAGACCTGCAAAGCAGGCTACTGACAATTTTGGACATACATTTAGGTCATTTACTGACTTTACAGCCACACACCAGAACAGTCTGGCAGCACATAGTATGATACAATGTCTATAACATACTATACTAATACCTATGCCTACACAAATGCTGCCAAGGAGACAGAGCCCCAAGATGGAGTGAGATACATACCCAACTACTGTATTTAAGGAGCCAGGGGGTGCCCCTCATCTCCAGCTACTTCCCAGCTACCTACAAGCTACTAGTTCCACAGCTATGAGACTGATCCTCACACAGATACTATGCTACAAGCCTGCCACAATCCATTTCACTTTGCTTTTGCATTATGTGTTCAAATCCAGGAGCCTGCTGCTCTTCTCTTACACACCTCTATCTAAACATCATATACTTGAACTTGCACAGAAGACCACAGCATTTTCCATACAGCACAGGAACCCTCATTGAAATAATTTGCCAACTCATCAATCAATCTGTTGCAAGGACCAGACAGCACTTGGAGTTGGAGACAGCAGTCCCCTCCACAACACAGAGATGACAGCAAAGAGCCAGAATCTCACTTGAGGAATCAATTCACACATTTAGAAGATCAAGAGCTGTCTACACTGAACCCCTTGTCATCTGACCTCAAACATCTTGGTACAATATTTCAAGCTGCTCTACAACCTCCATCTGTAGCATTTGTTTGTGCAGGCTATGGCAGGCAACTGTAATGAGGAGCAGTGTGTAGTGATACTCCCAGCATAGGAGAAACATGATGAGTATTACTGCAGCACATAGGTTAGGTGTGGGCAGTGGAGGAAGTGCCACAATGCAATGTAAGAAGCTGCAGGGACATGGTGAGAAGGAGAATAAGATGGTAGAAGGGAATACTCACTCAGTGTTGTTGTAAGACAACTACTGAGGGTATGTAGCACATACAGTACATCTTATATAGTAAAGGTAAAGTTTAAGTGGAGATGTAACTCTAAAGTATGAGAGTGACTATGTATGTGAGGGACACGCATCATCCAGAGTATGTGTGGTGTGGGGGAGCGAGAAGAGGTGATGTGTCAGGGTTGTGTAAGAAAGTGTAATGAAGGAATGCTGAACGAAATTATATGGGTAGAAGATGCAGTGGTCAATGTATACAGAGATATTCAACAGCATTTGCAGCAATGGAACAAGACCAGGATCAACTTGAAAAAAGGTGGGCACTGTGATGAATAACACAACAGGTAGTGTGAGAAGCAGATAGGCTTTAAGCCTTAAGACTGTGATTATAAACAAGAGGGTGCATGCCTGACAAAAGGACTGGTGAAGGCTGCAGACTCACATCTGAAGAGAGAGTTGATTGAGGTGTACACAGAGGGAGAGTACACAGAAAGAATGACTGTGCTCAGCAGGTAGTGTCAGATGATCAATAAAGAGTGTGCAATGGAACACAGACCTCAGCAGGAGTATAAAGTGTTGAGGTATGTGGGCAAGAAAGGAAGGTTTATATCATAAGAGTGGGATGGGTTTAGGGAGGAGCCCAAAACATAAAGAGAAAATGATAAGATAAGATTAAGAGTGAGATAAGTATATATAGTGTGTCCAGCATCATATAGCAGGTAGAAATCAATGCAACTGACATTTTTGGAGATGATGAAGATGGTTGTGGATCAACAGAAAATGATCCAACAGTGCTAGGACTGACTAACTAATGATGGGCATCATCATGAAAGCCACAAACCCAACTTATCCCTGCCTCCTTAAGAGGGCTTACTGGGAGCTGCCTTGGATCAAAGCCAAGGGGTGAGAGAACTCAGCAATGAAGAAGGGGTGGGACCAGCTGTAACAAGCTGGGATCTATTTGCCTAGCTACCTCACTACTTATAGTACTATGGATTGCACACAGACCAGGCACAGTACCTAAGGGCAGGTCTACAGTAACTAGAAGTGCAGCAAGTGTGAGAGTATAGATGACAGATGCACAGCATCTGTGAGAACCAACCCATGAGGCAGTAAGGACTGTGATAAGATAGAGGATTAGATGGAGGTCAGATAAGATGGAAAGATAATATGACATGATCTAATCATATCAAAGTAAAACATAAAAGAAAAGAAATAATAATGGCAGAGAATAAAGTCAGTGGTAGGAGTCTGACAAACAGCAGCAGCAAGCAATAATGAATCTGATGAATCATTTATCAAGAACAGAAGGTGCAGGTTCACCTTTAGGTCTAGGAACAGACCAGCCACCCCATGTCCACCCTCCCAAAGTTCATGTCACTGAACCAACTCCTTTTGATGGTGACAAGAAGAAATTCCAATCTCTCCTTGATCAAATTTACCTTGTTCTTCATGCTCACCCTGAATATAAAGATGACAACAAGATAACAGTCATGTTATCCTATATTAAAGGAGGATATGCAGAAGAATGGAAGAACAGAATATCGAGGCACATTGAGTTGATCCCATATGACAGGATGAACCATTCACAGATTTTGACAGTCTTTTAATGTTGATGAAAAACACATCTGGAGACCATAATGAGGAACAGACAGCTCAACAGAAGCTGACAAACATATTATAAGGGAGTTGACATATAGAGGAATACATCACTGAATTCCTTTTATACAAAGTAGCATTGGGATATCATGATGGTGTGCTTACCACATTATTTAAGAAGGGAATGAACTGAGCCCTTCTTCAATCTTGCTACCTTGAAACACCATTACTGACATCCTTGGATGAATGGTTCAAACAAGCATGTATTTGTGCCTACACATAGCAGGATATGCAAAACTTTGAAACAACTTGGGGATGTCAATGGCCTCAAGGCTCACAACAATCATTTGGACAACCTCAGGGACAGCAAAGGAATTTTACAGCCCATTGAGAGAATGTTGCCACTCCTCCATCAATAGGAGAACCCATGGACATTTATAGGGCTAGAGGACCACATCCCCATTTATGTTTCAACTGCAGAAAAGAATGGCATTTTGCACAATAATTTCCCAATACATGGTGTCCTCAAAGGAGGGGGAATATGAGGACCTGTGCATTGATTGAGGCAGATTTCTTGGCCAAAATGCAGAAGGAGTTCCAGGCATGTGGTCTTCAACTGAATGATCTGGATAGCTCAAAGATGTGAACACAGGCTATGGCAAACAACAACAAGAATGATGTAAGATAACAAGTAGCTCCATAAGGGTATAGCAGCAGACATAGCTGCAGTGATAGATGATAGGCATGAGTACAGTATGGTGTCAAAGCATGGTAAGAGAGTCAGACAGTAAGAAAGATGTCTTAAAGATGAAGTGCAGACCTGCAATGATAGATGATAGGTGTGAGTGTGCTAAGAGTGGCCTATTGGACAGTCTTATGGAAAGTTTGCAATAACTATACCCCTGGTAACAAGGTAATTGGTATGCACTTGATACACATAGTAAACATTCCTGATGACAATGAAGAGCAGGATTAATGAGATAGTGATGAGGATGATACCACCAATGACTAAACAAGGATCAAGAGTGGCAAGTTTGGGATGTCTTAGCAACACTTATAGAGTGACTTAGTCTTAGTCTTAGAAAGTGAAGTGAGATTGTAGCAAGCTTAGGTCAAGTGCAGTATAGGAGAATCCCTAGATTGCAAAGTTGACAAGACTGGGGTCTAAGACCACCAGTCTTTCAACTACTTATACAAATCAGAGTCCTAAAGATAGTACAAGTAGTTAAAGTTCACAGATCAACAATGATTGTTCAGCAATCAACAAGATCATGTGACCAAGACATGTCCATAGTGGACTAAGTAATCATAGTCACAAGTGTGAGAGAAATGAGAGGTAAACAAGGATAAACAAAGACAAAATGAGATGAGTCCTTGCTAACTGTATAGTAATAGTCCTTAGCAAGTAAATGTTATAATAAATAAAGGAAGATAAAAAGAAAGAAAGAAGCTTTATAGTACTTGGAGCTGAGCTCACACTCTAGTATGTAAATACTAAAGTACTATAAAGGAAAAGGAAAATAGAGTCCTTACTATAAGTAGGAGCTAAGCTCGACAACTGTAGTTAATACTACACTTATAGTAAATAAGATAAAGGAAAAAATGAAAAAATGAAAACACATTATGAGGTGCCAAAGCAAGTGCCTTGTAACAGAGTGCAGTATGGTGACATAGCATGGTAAGAGAGCTGCAGGGAGGTGAGAAGTGTGGTAGAAGATGGAGAAGTGTGGTACTCACTCAGACAGTATGAAAGACATCTGAGGAGATGTATAGTGAGGTGTCCAGCTTATGTAGTGTCTGTGGTGTAGGTTATAGTGGAGAGTAAAGTAGTGAAGTACAAGAGTGCCCATATGCAGGAGGGATGTGTGTCATCCCAGTGTAGTGAGTGGGGCAGGTGTGTGAAGTGGAGAGTGAGTCTGAGGAGATATGTTAAGTATAATGTGTACATATAGTATGGTAAGGAGTACATGTAGAGCAGCACTGAACAAAAAATACATACACATATTCAACAAAAGAGTGGAGCACAGCAGTCATGTTTTGGGTTGGACAGGAACTGAGCACAAGTTTGCCATCCTACAACAGATTTTCTATGCTTCAGACCAATGATATGGACATTGATTGTCTCAATGCTTGTACCCAAATTTATTCAACATGCATTGTTCTGTCTTGCTCTCAGTCTGAAGTGAAGTCTGAAGTGCAAAAGGTTATTCCTCCTTTGGAGAAAAAGGAATTTGTCAGGACATTTGGCATCACAAAATTCCCTGAATTAGAAATCAAGATCAAAACAGTGGATAGTCAAGCCACTCTGGAAGTAGATGCTCTACTACATTCAGGAGCAACAGGTCTACATGTCAACAAAGAATTCATAAAGAAAAGCAATCAAAATACACATGTCCCATCCCTGTTTATAATGTTGATGGATCACTCAACCAAGGAGGATCTATTGAAGAATGATTGACTTCATTATGTCCATTGATGGTCACACTGAATGTGCTACTTTTGCAGTCTGCAATCTGGGCAAGAAAAACTTTATCATTGGTGAATCATGGTTGAAAATTCATAACCCTGAAATTGATTAGCTACAGGGGAAATATATTTCACTAGATGCCCTGGCAGATGTGAAGTATGCCTCAAGGCTGATTGACAAGTATGCAAGTAAAACAAGAAGCTGATGAAGCAACAAAATCATGGAATACATGAAGAAGCCAAAGAAAGGATTACAGCTGAAGGAAAGAATGATAGGATTTTGATGGTGATGATAGATCAGAAGGAAATGGAGGCAGCCATTTAAAATATTAGCCCAGATCTTGCCATTGAAGCAAAAAAGAAGTTGAAGAAGACATTTGTGTCAGGCTGCATTTCTGCAGCATTATACTTATTTCTTTTACTTTTCTTTTATGTTTTCTTTGATGATTGTATAAGATTAGATCTTGTTATGATTCTGTTGTCTCATCTAATCTTATCATATCTCACTTACTGTCATTGTGTTCTAGACTATGAGGTCATACCATGAGGTAGTTGCATGGTACCATACTTACTGTGCTCATACTTTACATAGTCCTGCCCTAGATTACTGCACTGGCCTGTGTGCTGTTCCTTAGAATATATAGGGTCTGCAAGTATAGTGAATAGACCCCAGCTTGTTATGGCTGGATTCCTCTCTTCTTAGTGTGATCTAAGTTGCAAGTGTGTCCAGTCCCTCATCAGAGGTAATGTAGGATTCCAGTCTTACAGTTTGAAGACATTGTACCCAAAGCATATCATTCTGTCAAGCAGGTATTTGATAACGATGCCTTTGACAAACTACCTCCAAGACATCCTTAGGATCATGCAATGGAACTTAAACCAGGTGTGAAACCATCCACTAGTAAAGTCTATAACCTGTCTTTAGACAAGCAAAAACAATTAGAATTCTTCATTGAAGAGAACTTGAAAAGTGGTCACATTCATCCTTCTAAGTCTCCAATGGCCCCACCATTCTTCTTCATCAAGAAAAAGTTTGGAGACTTATGCCCAGTACAAGATTATCACAAACTCAACGATATGACAATCAAAAACCACTATCCACTTCCCCTTATTTCCAAGCTCATTGATCATCTTCATGGAGCATAACATTTCACCAAGATGGACATCCATTGGGGCTATAACAATGTCAGGATCAAAGATGGTGATGAATGGAAAGCTGCCTTCATCACAAACAAATGTTTATATGAACCCTTGATTATGTTCTTTGGTCTCTGCAATAGCCCAGCCACATTCCAAACAATGATGAACCACTTATTCCATGGTCTCATCTCACAAGGGGTTGTAGTGGTCTACATGGATGATATCTTGATCTTCACAGCTCCATTGGAGGAACATCAAAAAGTCACAAGAGAAGTTCTTCAAATACTTGCAGATAACAAACTTTACCTCAGACCAGAAAAATGCAAGTTTGAACATACATCAATTGACTTTCTTGGCTTGAAGATTTCCATCAACAAGATCAAGATGGATCCAGTCAAAGTACAGGGTATCAAAGACTGGCCAATTCCACAGAACCTTCATGATGTCCACTCATTCTTGGGCTTCTGCAATTTCTACTGTTGTTTCATTCTTGGGTTTTCTAACATTGCTAAACCCCTGAATGAGCTTATGCAAAAGGATGTCAAGTGGCATTGGAATGAAGAACAGCAACTGGCATTCACTCATTTACAAGATGCTGTGTGTTCTGAACCAGTTTTAGTCTTTATAGATGCTCAGTATCTGTTCTGAGTTGAAGCAGATGGTTCTGGTTGTGCTACTGGTGCAGTCCTGTCACAGCTTCAACAGGATAACAAGTGGCACCCAGTGGCTTATCTCAGTAAGGGCTTGTCCCCTCCTGAATGCAATTACAACATCTATGACAAAGAGATGCAGGCCATCATTCATGCTCTAGAAGCATGGTGTCACTACCTGGAAGGTTCCATCCACCCTGTTCAAGTGATAACAGATCACAAGAACTTGGAATACTTCATGGTGGCTCAGAAGCTTAATCATTGTCAAGCTCATTGGTCACTTTATTTGTCTCATGTCCAGATCAACATGATCCACAAACCATGTGCTACTAATGTCCACCATGATCTCCTCTTGAGACATTTGGACAATAAGAAGGGGGTAGATGATGACAACAAGAATGTCATCTTGCTCATACCAGGATTTTTCAAACACAAGATTTTGGCTGCAGCAATCTGTTAGAATGGGCAATTGCCAAATTAGTGACTTGGCTTGGGTTTGAACCAAGGACCTCCCTTACTCCAGGTGGGTGCTCTAACCACTGAGCTACCAGACCTTGTCTAAGTGAAGTGCTATTAGCATGATGTGGAGCTGTCACAACTACTGTAGAGTTGTAACTCTGCTATGAAAGTATTGTAGCTCTGTTATGAAGTGTAGTAGCACATGTACAGGGTCAGGCATTTGACCTTATCTCCAACACAATCAACCCCCCTGTTATGAAGAAGATCATGGAACATCAGAAAGACAAGCACAACTACATTGTATGGGGCAAGTTAGATGCAGACATGAGGAATACTGCATTATTCACACAATGGGATGAAGATGAAAAGAAGACACTTTACTACAATGGGAAAATCTGTGTTCCAGAAACATGCTACACTGACTTACTCAAGTCCTGCCACAATTCACCAATTGCAGGACATCCTGGGTACAAGAAAACCCTAGAGATAATGCATTGGCATTTCTGGTTCCCAATATGGCATCATATGTGGAGAAACATGTCAAAGAATGCAATTTATATCAAAGGATGAAGACTTTCCCAGCAAAACTGCAAGGTGAGTTAACACCTAATGAGATTCCCTTACATCCTTGGCAGATCACCTCTACTGATCTCATCATCAAAGTCAAGGCAATGATTCTATTCTCATGGTCATAGATTGTTTCACTAAAATGATTCATGTGATTCCTACCACTGAGACTAGAACAGCAGAAGGCATGGCATGCCTTATGAGAGATCATGTTTGGAAACATCATGGTCTCCCAGAAAAAGTACTTTCAGATTGAGGACCACAATTTGCATCACAAGTCATGCATGAACTCAATCATTTAATGTGGATTCAAACAGCTACATCTATGGCTTATCATCCCCACACTGATGGACAAACAGAGCAGATAAATCAAGAAATAGAACAATACTTCCATCTCTTCATCATTGTTAAAATGATTGTGCCAGCTGGTTATCTATGGCTGAATTCACATATAACAATCACATCCATTCATCCACCAAATATTCACCATTTATGCTGAATTATGGACAAGACCCACATATGGGTCACAAACCCTGAATGTCTACCAAAATTGATTCTGTGGATTAGTTGTAGCAGGGCTCAAACACATCAGAGAAGATGCAGAGGTTTTGTTGAAGACAACAGCAGAGGACACAAAGAAGTTTTACAATGAACATAGAGGCAAAACCCTGATTTATGCTGTTGGAGATAAAGTCTGGCTTGAGGCTACTAATATCAACACAGGAAGACCAAAGAAATTGGATCATAAACACCTTGGACCTTATGAAGTACTTGAAGTACTTTCAAATAATGCATATCATCTAAAGCTCCTAAAGACAATGAAGATTCATCCCATCTTCCATGTCATCAAGCTTCAACCATTTGTCAAGGATGTCATCATTGAAAGAGAGATTTGCCCCCCTCCCCCTCCTATCATCAAGAATGGTATAGAAGAATATGAAGTTGAGGAAATTCTCAATAGTTGTCTTCATTGTGGAAAGGTTCAGTATCTGGTCAAATGGAAGGACTACCCTGCAGAAGAGAATTCTTAGGAACCTGCTTCAGTATTGATGGAAGATGTTCCTGATATGCTCAAGAGGTACCACACAGAGAATCCTCAAGCAATACATTCAGTAGCCATTTACTCCCTTTACCAGACTGAATATTCATCCAATTTGATGGCTGTTGGAATCCATGTACAATACATGACACTGACCATGCCTTCATCTTATCATATCTTTATATGATCTTATTATCTTATCTTATCTTATCATACAAACCAGACACTTTCTACTCTGTCAGATGTCTCTCATTACACATCACTTGTGGTCACTCTTGCCACTGCTACTATGTCACTTGCAGTTTACACTCCTCTCCAAATCTATCTCATCTCTACTATATCTACTTGTCTTAATTGCCCAACCACCTCAGCACTTTAGCACATCACCTTGTTGCTCTCTATCTGTCTTCTCTCCATACTTACCCTATGCCCTTGTTGCCACCAGTCACTCTTTTGTTGTGTCTTTGTTGTGCACTCTGTCACCCTTTGTTGCCCTCACCTTCTCCAGCATCCTCCCCCTCTGTCTGCCCATCATGTGGGCCTCTGATGTCATACTCTTCACCTTATACCTATCCATGATTCTGTCCTGCTCCTTTACTTGTTCACAATGGCTACACCTCACTATGCTTGATACCTTCTGGAGGATTCTCCTATTCCATCACCCCCTCCTCTTGATGACATATGTGAATCTATTCCATTTGATATAGTTGAAGTCAGTGTAGACTCTTCTGACAAAGATGATAATGGAGTTATCACTCTGAAATCTTATGAAGACTTGAAGGAACTGCCAAAGTCATTATCTATCATTCCATTGTTGACTTCTGACTTTGCTGTTATTCCTTTCAAGGTGATGGAAGAAGATATTTGTCATGTATGTTCTGCTCCATTTTTCACTTGTCGAGATGTCTTGCCTTAAGAAGGGGGTATTTGTCAGGCCACTTTCTATCCCCTCTATTTTTCTCCATATTTTTCCTATTTTTCTTATGTCTCTATTGCTACAGATTCTACAATTGCTCCTGATCTGTCAGAGCATTTCTCACAGTCATGCATTCCTCTTGTTCATCTTTATTGGCTGATGACATGTCTGTTGTCTGATGTCTGATCAGCCTGCTTATGAAGTTGTTATGACTCATTTTCTCACTATTACTGCAGATGCTCACTCAGCCATCTCACACTTGCTGCAGTGTATCACAAATCTTTCCCACACCTACTGCAGACATCAGTCATCCTCTGCTGATTGGTGGTTATTATTAACTCTACTGCACAGCCTATGCTAGTTCATATGCCTGCCCTAGAGTACTGTACTATATATACTATATGACTCCTAGCAATATTCCTTAGTTCTGATCATCTGGGATATCCACTAGGTACAGTAGTGTCTATCCTCTCTCATTCTTACTTTACTAATATATCTGCTAGTCAAAAGCACAATAAGTCCTTTTTGTTTTTAGTTTTTCAGTTGTTTGGCTTCAACTTGTGTCAGCCTCACACTTAATGCTTGATGACTGGGTCCTGCTGCTCATCATTGATTATGCCCTTTTCCTTTCCCATCCTCTCATTCTTCAACCTTGAACTCACATGGATATAGGTACAAAACATCCATACCCATGGAAAACCTGTACCTGTGGCTACATGGGTCCATGGGTTTTCTGGTCTACAACAGTAACCATACAGTTGATGTTTGTGTTTTGCTTTTTATTTTCACAGTTTATGAGGTGTCATTTTTCTTTCCTTCTATTTATTTGCTATTTATATGAATGTGGAGATGCTGTTATTATGGTGGTGTGTATGAAGGCTGGGCATGCAGTATGCAACTGCAACCAGTCTGTGAATAGATGAAGCACTGTTCCTTTTATTATTTTTTACAACTTATGTATGTCACAGATAACCATTAGACATGTCTTATTTACTACACAATATTGCAATGCAATAGGTCTTTACACTAGTTCTACTGAAGGAAGAAGAATGGGACAATTATGAGCACATTGGAATACTTCCACAGAGCTCCTGTTGCTTCTAACCAATGCTGGAGATGTTCTATTATATAAATGTGATGACCCAAGGGGATAAGCAGGCATTGTTGATGGCATCTTTGGTGGAAAAGGAAGGAGGTGGGAAACAGTGAAAAAGTGGAAAAGCGGAATATGGATATAATAAGAGTAAGTAAATAGTTAGTTGGTAAACAACTATAGTCCATAGGAAATGTAATGACTACTCTGTTAGGTAGCATATAGTTATCCTATATAACTATACTGATGTCTGTTGTTCCAATATATGGATGCTTGTGGGCTTCTGTGCAAGTTTGAGGATAAGAGGAAGGTGAAGAGATGTGCAAGATGAGGGCAGCAGGCTCCTAGACTAGAATACATAATGAGAAAGATGATAATGATATCAGACCTGTGTAAAATGGAATAGTGGTGGGCTCTGCATAGCATAGTATCTGCATGATAGTTGCTCTGGTAGCTGGTAGCTTTGGTAGCTCTTCAGGTAGCTGGAGAGGAGGGGCACACCCCAGTCTCCTTAAATACTGTAGTTGTGTATGCATGTCACTTCACCTCAGAGCTTTGTCCCCTTGGTAGCATCCATGTAGGAAGTAGGTATTGCCAAGAGCAGCCTATTGGACAGTTTTAGGGAAGATTTGCTATAACTATACCCCTGGTAACAAGGTAGTTGTTATATGCTTGATAAGCATAGTAAACATTCCTGATGACAATGAAGAGTGGGAACAACAAGATAGTGATGAGGATGATACCACTGATGACTAAACGAGGATCCAGAGTGATGAATTTAGGATGTCTTAGCAACACTTAGAGTGACTTAGAGATCTTGGACTTAGTACTTTAGAGAATAAAGTGAGACAGTAGTGAGCTTAGGTCAAGTGCAGTATAGGATAATCCCTAGATTGTGAGGTTGACAAGACTGGGGTTTAAGACCACCAGGCTTTCAACTATTTATACAAAACAGGAGTTCTAAGAATAGAAGATATAAATAAGGTTCACTGATCAACAATGATTGCATAGCAATCAACAAGATCATATGACCAAGTCACATCCATATTAAGCTAAAGTAATGGTAGCCACAAGCACAAAGTGAATGAGGGATAAACACAGGTAAACAGAGATGAGATAAGATGAGTCCTTGCTAATTGTATAGTAATAGTACTTGGAGTAGAACTCACAGTGCAGTACATAAATACTGTAGTACTATAAAGGAGAAGGGATAGAGTCCTTACTATAAGCTGGAGCTAAGCTCAACAACTCTAGTTAATACTACACTTATAGTAAGTAAGATAAAAAAGAAAAAGAAAAAGAAAAAACAAGTGCATTATGAGGTGCCTAGGCAAGTGCCTCATAACATGTATATAGTGAAGTAAGTAGTAGACATTGTAATGTACTACACATTACCAGATCATTTGGGTGCACAGCTGTAAAACATTGATGAGCATCACACACACACAACACTGGAAAACAATGATCAGTGACATCAGGCAAACACAGCAACATTAACATGCCACACACAACAATCATCCACAGTCACATCAATCACACATTTGCTTAGGCACTGGAATACAGGACTGGGTTCAGCCAATGAGGAGCAGGACTGATGGGACATATAGGCCAAGGCTTGGTTGAGGCCTACCAAAATAACCATGGAGTTACAAGTTGTGAAGTCAGCATTTGGTGCAATTGGCACTTTTCCTTTTTCACTCATCCTTTATAGTATGATACTTTGTTTGTTGCATCCAGACTCCACATCATCCCTATGATCAACCCTGTGTTGGAAATTTTCTGTTTTGTTTTGTTGTGCTCCAGCCTTGGAGCTGGACCTGTATTTAGATGGCACATTGTCCATCAGAAATGAATATATATCCTCTGCCCACAATTTGTCTCCCCTCTCCCATCCAAGTCTCAAGGCAGAAAAAGTGCACATACCTCATAGGTTGTGTTTATTATTGTGTTGCATTCTCTATTGCATTGCATTGTGTTCTCTATTGTGTTGCATTGCATTCTCCATTATTCCCATTGTTGCATATACAGTGTCATGTTTACATCACATTTCCTCACTATTGCACAGTCATGTCACATTATCACATTTCTCACCCTAAACTACTAACTCTCTTTCCTTTGGTGTCTAGGGGATCTTACAGCTCATACCCTTCAGCATCTGTTGAGGTCATAATTGTAGATTCCTCTCACACATGCCTGCAGCACATATCAACATGTAAGGAACCTAATATTACATCCTAGATCATCAGTAGCCTGCTTGCAGGTCTTACACAATTCCATGTCAGGGTGCATGTAGATGAGATGGAGCAAGTTGGAATAGGTCAGAATAGAGTGGAGCAAGTCAGAATAAGGTGGAACAAGTATAAACAGAATTGGTGTATCATAAAATCAGGCAGGACAATCACCTGAGAGAAAAGAAATCTGGAAAAGGATCACACAGTATAGACTACCAGATATCCCAGATAAACAGTGTTGAAAGTGGGAATCCCAGACAACTTGGAGGGAGGATAGTTTCCATTTGCTGTAACACACATGCAGTACTGTATTTGATTCAAACAAACTATGAAGGATATAATGTGAGAGAGTGCATAATAATGTAGAAGAGAGTGCAAGAGAGTCTGATAGCAGGTACAACAATAAGTGAAAATGAAGAGAGGAAGGGAAGAGTGATGCTCACTTCAGCAAGAGAAGAAAGGCTGAAGTGAGAGTATGTAAAGTAGAGGGTTTATATAATCCAGAGAGAAAAGGTTCAAGTAAACAAAGTAAAGTTTCATATTCAGCAGAACAATGAGCTGAGGATGGAAGGAGAACAATGGAGAGCTAAGAATAGAATAATGGCATAGTAGTGAGTCAGAATGAGTTATGGTAGTGACAGAATGTCAGAGTGTCCATTGATAAGACTAAAGATGGAATGAAAGTGTGTAGTGAGTGTCTGTCAGAATGTACTTATTTTTCTCCTCATTTTACAATTTCTTTCATCCTTATCGCTCAAGATCTACATGATATATCTTATCTCATCTTATCAAGATCATCAGTAGATCTTATCGCGATTATCTATGACTCATTTCCATTTAGTCATCGGGCTGCTTACTGTACATTTATGACTACATTTCCCACAGATGCTTATTGATGCAGTGCAATGCTGCACATTGCTTACTGATACTTCCCACAGATGCTGTGCATCTTATTTACATATGCCTGCCCTACAGTGACAGCACATGGTCTGTGCGCTGATCCCTGTAGTATATAAAGACTCTCATGTAGTAGATAGCTCTTTAGCTTTATACATCTGAGATATCCACTATACAGTGTGACAGTCTAAGGTGTATTGTCTCATACTTCGCCAATTCCCCTCCCCTTTCAGTTGTGACCTCGCTGTCCTAGTGTGTGCCTCACAATTGTATAAAGCTCTCTCACAAGCTCTCTCACACACACCACTCCTCTGTCTCAAATCATCATTCCCCTCCCTCCTCACTCAAGAGAGTGTTGTATTGTAATTAGGACTCAGTTCTTCGTAGTTCAGCTGCAGCGCT